>JAFBJR010000238.1:701551-722480 GCA_016785285.1 Brachirus orientalis | reverse complement strand
GGAGGGGCTTCAAACCGCAGAAAGAGAGCGAAGAAGAAGAAAGTGGAGATAAAGACTGTGAAGTGAAGGAGGGAAAACGAGCTGACACCAGTGATGGTGGTGGGAGGGTGTTGCCAGGACCCGAGTGATGCTGGTGCCAGCTGTAACCATGGTAACAGGTTCCTGCGGTGCATGTGTGGTGCAGCCGGTGAGTGTCAGTTTGGGGTGTTAAGAAGTGTGTGTGAGTGTGTGTGTGTGCACGCATATGTGCGTGTGTGTGTGTGGAGGAGGAGGAAGCAGCAGGGATAGTGTTTAATTTTCCTTATTTTGCCTTTTTTACTCCAGCCGTCCAGCAGAAGTGAGATTCACTTCTAATGACAACACTAATAAAAAGGTGACAATCTGGTGCATAAAATACTCTAACGTTGCCTCTAACGTCGTTCTAAGTTTATGACTAAAGAAAACGCACTCGTTGGATCAGTGTTAGTAAAGGACCTGCAGCAGTTCACTGGCCTTGATGAGTCAAAGCCGTGGGCCAGTGTTGGTCCACATCTACAGGAGCCCCAAGCCACTGACTTGATCGGAGCTGGTTTTCAGCCAATGGAAAAACAAAAAAGCCTGGACTAACGCAAACCTCAGGCCAGTGCAGATCCTGCAGTGATGTCAGCGACTTGTCTCCATAAACAGAAGCAGCTAATTAAATGTGTTTCAAATTAATCTGTTACTGAGTGTGTTTGCTTTTCATCTGTGGAGGAGCAGAGAGTGTGTGTGTGTTTGTTCTATGGTTTTATGATTCGCCTCGGCTGAACAATATGAACTGTGGTTCCTTTTATTTTAATCTTAGATAAGATTTAACACAACGTTTGAACTTGATATTCACATAGATAAGATCATAATACCAAAGTCCATAGAGAAAAATGAGGGATTTTAGGAGTTGTTGGTCTACTGCCGCCTCACGTGGTCACTTTTTGTCACTGAGATAAATCTAACTGAAGGATTTTAAACACTGAAGTCACAAAATAAGACATTTGGATTTCCTGGAGGATGTAAAATCGCTGATTTTATCTATGGACTTTGGTTTGGGAGAGTGAGTGGTTTAGCTTTGTTTTACACAAGAAAAACAGATGTTAGGCCCTTAACCAAAAATTTATTGAATAAAATCTACAGCAGTATAGGTCTACATTATCTTAAGAACATGTTCATGTCTTTATCTCACTGTTAGACAGACTTTTCCAACAGGAAACTGAAGTTTGTAAACCACTCACTCTCCCGCACCAAAGTCCATAGAGAAAATCAGTGACTTTACATCACAGCACACAGCAGTTGTTGATCCACGGCTGCCTCCATCAGTAAGTTCAAATGTCTTATTTTGTGACTTCAGTGTTTGAAATCCTACATTCAGATTTACCTCAGTGACACAAACTGACCACACGAGGCAGCGGTGGACCCGCAGCTCCTGTGTCTCTACCTGCGCTCAAGCAAGCGGTTTTGAAAAAGTCGAGTTAAGTTACGTAACTGACACTGGGAATTTGCCGTGCAACAGCTACTCCTGGTCATGGGCGTGAACATTCAACCTGAAGAAGAAGAAGAAGAAGCACCGTGGAGCAGTCAGTCAGCTGGTAACTGGCCAATCACAAGAGACTCAGTGTGCTGGGGGGCGGGCAATAGCTCAGAAACAGAGTGCCTGTTCAGAGGCTGCCCAATAGAGCAGCAATAAACTCAATTTTTGGTTCAACAAGACCATTCAATGTGGCCTTTAATAATGAGACACAGGCTACTTGTGGGGACAAAGAGTGAACACCATGTAAGAACACGTTTCATGAACATCTTCTCCTTGGGAAACATCTTGGCCGGTGAGTTTGTGACCTCAGGCCTGAGCTGGACGAAGTGTTTATATCTATGTCCTTATCAGTGGTGAAGGGACAAGCAGAGCCTGTTTAGTGAGTGTTATGTAGAAGTGTCGACATTGATTGGCGGTCATTTATAAATAATGGTGCATAATGTAGTACATCCGCTCTGATGGCACTGACTGGCTCAATAAAACATGAGGCCTCCAGTGAGTGGATGAAATATTAAAACGAGGCAGTGAGAGTGTATATGAGCTATTTCACCCTAGGGACCTGCTCTCTCTCTCTCTCTCTCTTTCACTCTCTCACTCCTGGTGTGTGTGTGTGTATGTGTGTGTTAAACACTTGTTAAGGTTTAAACTAAAATGTTATCGAATGTCAGACCTTCTGGCTAACAGCTCCGAAGAGAAACAACCACTCACATAAATTCCAATGGAAAAAAAAATAAAATAAAAAAATGCCAAAAGAAGAAGAGGGAGAATATGTTCACATGCCCCGCCCCTTCCTCCCAGTTCCACAACGGGGACATTTGCAATGTAACAGCAGCAGACCAAAAAAATAAAAAAAATAAATCTATTTATCAATAAAGCTTTAATAATTAATAACTAATTCATGTTAATTAGTGTCGTGATTTTCTACCGTGCAACAGCCAAATCAGTAAACACAGTAAATCTAATCTAAGTTGTTGCACTGATGCAAACAGTTTATGCTCAAGTCACACTTTGATTTCTTTGGTTACAAAAAAGACCAAACCTTAACTGTTGTGACCAGAAAACTGATTTGTCAGATTGACAGTAAAATAATGTTATATTTTGTGTTTAAGTAGTTTTTTTTTTTTTTTAATAAATACATGTTAAGGGTTAGTTTTTGGATTAGAGTTAGGATTAAGGTTTCTACTTCTCCTGATTTTGACGGCTGGCAACCATGTCATAAAATAACAGCTTTAACAGGAAGTGGCCACACTTTCACACATGTGTAGAGTAAATGATATGTTGAAATTATAACTTGAACATGCCTTTTATTATTAAATTATAAATTTATTGTGTATATTATTATCATCACCATTTGCATTTTTTATTTAATGTATACATTTTCCCAAATATAGTCATTTTACATTGATAAATATACTGTATAATATCCTGCTTTTATTTTGATGATCCTTTTAACCTGAGCCTCTCTCTCTTTGTGGGCGGAGTCTGATGTTAATTAGCGGAAACCTTCCTTAAATGCTTAGTTTATTTTGATAAAGTTTGGAGTTAAACTCTAAACAAAAGTGACACCAGACGAAATGGCTCTTCATGCCTGACGCAGCAGCACAAGTTCTGAAGTTCTCGGGGAACTTTAATTTTTGTTGTTTAATGTCACCATGACTAAGTTGTCTGTTACCACACAAGGCTTAGTGCTTCCATCAAGTTCAACTTCTGTATTAGTCCTGGGGTTTTGCGGTGTATGGAGCACAGGATTGAATATTGAGTGTTTACTGCTATATACTGTATAATCTAAGTGTAGTTGGAGTTATTATGGCGGATTAAGTGGAACCTTCATTTGACCCTTCTGTCTGCACTGATGAACTGGTAAGTCTAAGTTTTATATTGTGTTTTCTGTATGATGTGTAATACTGTCTCTTAATATAGCGTAACATTTTGCTTTCAATCTATTATGTAATGTCTACATTAATAAAGTACAGCTTTAAAATCACAATTTAAAATTACAACCTAAATTAGTGATTCTCAAAGACTTGGGCCCTAAACAAAATAGCAGAACAACATCTCTTGGAAGTTGTTCAAAAATAGTATACAGGTCCTACATATATGGCTGTAAATTTGTGTCTACATTATGCACAAATTTGCTCTTGTGATGATTTGTATTGTGGCTTGGGTCAGTAGTTTATAGCGTCTTTAAAAAAGTCGGTCTCCATATAAAAATGTAGGTAACACGGGCCTAAATCAGTCAATTAGATTGAAATTAACCGATGTAAGCTGATCTTCGAAACTCCGTAAATGCTTCCTGTCGCTCAACATACTCCATTCCAGATAGTTTGAGTCAAAGAGAGACGAGAAAGAAGACGGTAACTATGGAAATTAGCATGAGTTTCTATGTGCACTTCACACACACGCATGTATAATTCAGCACTCAAAGAATATGAGCTCATGTAACTGAGAGCGACACTGACTTTTGTTAAAGACCAGGACTGTGTGTTTGTATGTGCATACGTAAGAAAGGAAGCAGCTCTTTAGACGTGATAAATACGAGCCGGTCCTTTAGCATAAAGTCATAGCGGGCTGTTCCTTAGTGCAAGGTTGCGGGTTCACTTCCTGGCTCCTGTCTGTGGGCAAGGCGCCGCACCCCACGTTGCTCCCGATGGCTGTGTCGACAGAGTGTGAATGGGTTTGACGGATGTGTGACAGAGTATGTGCTCCACGTGGAATGCACTACGTGAATGGGTGAATGGCAAAGCTGTAGTGTAGTGCGGACCATTTGCCAGCCTCTGCTGTCTTTAGTGTCATATCTCCATGGTCAGGTTCTTTGGTGGGAGGAGCCAGATCCAGGGTTAGCAAGGATGTCATCGGCATAAAACCACAGCAGAATGTTCTTTAGATTCTCTATATTCAATAGCAAACCTTTCTTTTTGAGTTCTGTAGTGCTAGTGGGAGATAAAGCCAGGGTTATTAGTGAGTAATTTCGCTCGATTGTAGGTGTGGTGAAAGAAAAGGCCTTTCTAAACCTTAGTTTGGGGCGCAGAAACTTGACAGATTAATTCATATACAGTGTGTAGCTTTTATGTCCCATCCATGTCTATGATGGTGATACCAAAATAGCTGCCGAGTGTTGAGACTCTCCTAACAGCTGTAAAAAAAAGAATTATGAAGTAAAATAAATCGGACGTATTGATTTTTAAAGCAAGGTTTCACTGAGAGCTCGACGACATAAACAATGACCACTCTGTTAAAGCTGGATTGAGTTGATGAATTTTCAGAAACACGTGACAATCACCTTGGCGTGTTATGGCTTCTTCTGGATTTCTTTTCTGCTGTAACAAAAAAAGTAAAGAATCAAATACTGGTACAAAAAAAGCAGGAGGCTCAAATGCAAAGGAAAGGGAACTTATTTGCCACAGTTGCTTTGCCTGCAGGGCCGGTGAATGTGGAGAGAGAAGACGCCGGTTTGTGCTCGGGGAGCTTTTCCATATTCCAGCTCTTGTCACAGCCAATACCTCTGTGCCTCTAATAGGGGCACAGGAGAGGACAGGCAGCATCTGCTGTCAAAACCAAATTATCTTCTGTCAACAAAGCAGACGAGAGAAGTGGCGGCGCCTGAGCCAGCGCTGTGGTCACACACATCACACTCGTACATTTAGAGTTTGGCCATTACAGGTTACTTAAGGGGAGGGCAGTTGTGGTTTTCTTTCTTTATTTATTGACTCGTGGCAATTTTGTGGCCAGACATGCGAAGATAAACTGCAGCTCAGTGGTAGTTGGTGTTGGATTAGGAAGAATACATTATAGGCTGCTGTTGGGGCTGACAGTTTCATGATGGAGGTGACAGTCTGGAAGCTCCCGTTCTCCCGAGAGAAGAATTATGTCCTCGTGTGGGCGGTACGGAATCACCACAAGTCAACATATGGCACCTCGAATCAAATTAGCCTGGCAGGAGGAGGGACCACATTTCACCCTGTTGCTCTGAGATTAAGTGGCAGATCGAACACGGCAATAAACGGGTCAGTGATATAAGACGGAGGAGCTAAATGGTCCAAACAGTTGAGCCGCCATGGTGGAGGAGCGATGACCAGGCAGCACTGGGGGTTTTAGTGGTTTCATCCGTCTGCACAGGCCAGAGCACAGCGGTTATGCTGGATGACAATTTTGAGTTTGGCTGTTTAACTAACCAGATTAAAATTTTGGATCTCAGCTGAAGTTTTTAGTGTGAGTGAAATCATTTTGAGCAGTTGCTCCCAAAGCTGCTCCAGTCGTCACACATGAATGTAAAATGTTAAATTTGACCAAACTGAGCAAGAGAAATGTAGTTTATAAAACTAATCAATCAATAAAATGATTTGTTTGTATCTGTTACATATGTTTACTTGAATTTTTGAGCTAATTAAAATTGTATTTCCACCTGTTCCACCTCATACAAAACTTGACTGTTGGACGTCCTCCATTGATGTCTGTCATGTCACGTTCAGTGTCCTACCCAATAAAGGTACCGTTGTCAGTCAAAATGCAAGCCTGGCCCATTTTCACTTTTTGTTTGCTGTGTAAGTAACAAACCTGTTGATCATGGTTTTTCATGAAACAAAACTCAGAGCTGGATCGTGAAGCTGAATATACAGCACATCGACTCTTTAAGTTCAGCAGACTTCAGACTAACTTTGTGGTCATTGTGCAGTAGGAATGTCATGTCAGACATAATCTTGGAAATGAAAACAAAAACAAACTGCACTGCATGACAGCGAGTGAGAGTCATGCAGGTCCAGTGTTTGCAGTGTTGAGGGAAAAGATGCATTCAAGAAACTCAGTAAATTTAAAATTATTTAGCTTATAAGTAAATGTTAGTACTTCTGTGTTATGTTTACAACAGGTAGAAAGATTTAAAAGCTTTTAATGACATATTGCTTGTTTTGATGTTCTGACTTGTTTTTACTGCTGGTTTTTATTGTTACAAACTGTGCACTCTGAGATCATTTTGTGATGTGACCTGCCTTATAAGTAAAATGCATTATTAAATTATAAAAATAGATTTGAGTCAGCTATGGACAATCATGCAATTACTTGTGAATAAATGTTAATTGTTTGGCAGACTTCATTATTTCAGAATCTGTTTATTTGCCATTGGTGGAAGAACACATACCATTGGAAAGTGGTTGAATGATCTCACCATTAGAAACATTGTATTTCAAAGGAAAACAGAATCATGTACAATAACTCACTATATATAATAAAAGTTATAAAGAGGAGGAAGTTTACAAAGGTTCTGATGAATCTAATCTGAAACGACAATATATTTCCTGTGTTTGCTGAAAGGCTGCTGTTACATTTGTTCCACGATAGAAATAAATGTGTCCCAACAGGTCTTATTTTACTACACTGAAGGTCAGAGGTCGACCACAGTATATGCTTTGTGTAGCACTTCTTTAATAGTGTTGAATATATTACAGTTTCAGTCACATACATCATCATGTCCCTGGTCGCCTCGGCCTCTTGTCTCTCTCCATCGCTCGCTCTCTCGCTCTGCTTCTCTCTCTCTGTGTCACTTCATTTCTCGTCTGCATCTATTTTTCATGGAGGTAAATTGCACGGTGCCGTTGTGTGTTGAACTCTGGCTCTGTAATCCACAGAGATGACCTCTAATAACGCAGGCCCTTCACCCCCAGAACATCAACAGCCCTGAACCTGAACGCACCGCGCTACGTTCAGCGCTGATTTGTTTTTTGTGAGTAATTTCTGTTACCTTTCCTTTTTATCTTATCCATCCCTATCCTTTCTCTTCCTCTCTCTGCGACGGGAGTGCGTTAAACACACAGGACTGTTCCACACCACTGTTTTGGTTTGTTACTGGTGTCGAGGACTCTTTGATGGTTGAAGAGGAAGCGAGTCACATCCTCTCAGATCTGATGGACACTAGAGCTGAAGACAATAATCAGATGGTTTGGACGCCCACGGCTCAAAATGGAGCCCACGCACTCCTTCACACTGAAGAGGAGAGTGGGTGTGTGTGAGTGGGGGTGTGTGTGGGTGTTTGACTCATTTTCATATCCAGGCTTTGTGATTTTTGTATTATTGAAGGCCAGTATTTTATGTAGAAAAGCACACAGACAAACTACTTTGTGTGAAGACAAACTACAATTGACCTCTTAATATTATTATTATTATTATTGTTATTAATGATTCATGGATGGAAAAAAAATGAAGTGACTTCTTTTTAAAAACCAGTAGAGTCGCCTCCAATGGAGTTTTTTAGGTTTCAGGCACTTTCTAGACCAACAGACTGTTCATTCTTATAACAATGTTGTTTGACTGTGTTGTTTTGTCCGCCATCGTGGGTAACTGGCTGCGAAGTACTTCCAGGGAGGGTTTTTTCTTTGTTTAGGGGAGGCTCTCGGTGCGCAGAGTGGTTGTACAAGGTGAGGACAAGCTAGTGGCGAATTCAGCAAGAGTAACTAGTGTGTTAGGCACCCGTTTTGTTTTCCTGGGGACGCCTCAACCTCCATCAAATATGTTTGGTCATTTTCTATCTTACTTTTTAATGTCATATCAACTGTCTTATTACAAAGAGAGAGAAAAATATTGCAGAGCTGTTAATTTCAATATTTTCACATTTGCATTACATTCAACTACAGTTTCCTATAAATCTGTGTCTTTCTGTAATAAAGAATTTAAAATTGGAAAACCTAAGAAAATGGCTTGTTTGTGCATAGTTACGCATTCTGCATACTTTTGATTTGAAAGTAAATCAAATGTGGCAACTGAAAATTTATGAAACCTAACCTAGAATTTATGGCGCTGTTCCAGCATGGCTCGGCTCTACTCAGTTTGGTATCAGACACATCGTTTTCTCTGACGCGTCTGATGACACTCACCGACCAATCAGCTTGGAACCTTGCCAGAGCAGGAAATTTAAAAAAAAGTACCACCTATTATCCCTAATGGAAAAGCAAAAAAATTAAATAATAGAGTGATAATAGAACTGAATATTAGAACTTCTTTTTACTTATATAAAGATGTTGAAACAAAAGTTCTGCAAATTTGTCTGGGGGGCCCTTAACCAATAATTTAGGTCCCGACCCAACGTTTGGGAACCATTGCCCTATCTACGTCTGTGCCATCATGAATATACATTCATATATATTATTTATAATACAGATGTAGAAATTGTATCATTAGAGTCTGAAATTATGTAAATCAGCAGCAGAACAGATAAAGAGAAGATGAAGAGGTCAGAGGTCACCATTCTGTGCTGCTGATAATCAGGATCAGCAACATAGATCTTTAATGGCTGTCAATTAAAAACTAATTAGACGCTGCGAGATCAGAGAGATCGTCTGTCGGTCCATTTATCATCACACAGCTGCCTCACACACACACACACACCATGAAGACGTTGCATTATTTTATTTTTTCAGGTCTGCTCCTCGAGGGCCACATTAACAGCAGCCACACTCTTGTACGGAGCTCATTCAGCCACAAACGCACTGTAATGGCCGCATTCCCACCTCTGTCTCTGAATGGATGGCGAATAGTGGAATTGGACCCAAATGTGTTTCTGAAAATGTCTGCAAACAAAACGACAAATGAAGAGGGGGGGAAAAAAAAAGCAGACATGCGATGTTGATGAAATAACAGCGTGACGACCAGAGTTAAATACAGGCGTTTGTTTGTTGGTATCTTTAGTGGCGACGGCAGCGAGGTCACGTGTCAAACAAATGCGGCAGTGACATGAGGGAACAATGTCATTTATCGTGAATGTGAATGGTGAATGTTTTCCCCTGTGGGTGTAAACACTCAGTGAGTGACCCGGTAATGTTTACCATCACCTGGAAAGATCACTTATTTACCAAGTCACAGTAAAATCACTATACCAACTATACATTGGTGAAGATTCCAGTTTGACTGAGTTACTGTGTACAGTTTGTTTGATTTTATGTTTGGTTGGTTAGTTTAGTTAGTTATTGGCGGTTGTTTAAATAGTTGAATTTGGTGGTTGGTTTAGTTGGTTGTTCGTTGGTTGGTAATTTGCTTGGCTGATTTAGTGGTTGTTTGGTTGACTGGTTTAGTGTTTTGAGTAGTTTAGTGCATGTTAGATGATTAACTGGTTTAAGTTGTATGTCCTTGGTTTAGTGGTTTGTTGGTTGGTTTAGTTGGTTGGTCGTTGGTTGGTAATTTGCTTCGCTGATTTAACGGTTGTTTGGTTGGTTAATCGTTTATTTTTCTTGAATAGTTTTTTGGTTGATTGGTATCAAACTAGTTTCACATCCACATGTAGCTAAATAACAGAGTGTGGCTCTGTTTTTATTATTTTAGGGAATTACCCATATTTGTTTCCAGATTGAAATCTTAAAACATCTCAAACCTGAATGTGTGTATAACTTGATTTTACTGCCTCAGTCAAATCTTTGTCTTCAAGCTTACTTTCAAGACTAATTTGGAATCACTTTAAAGCTGTAAACTTTTGTTTTTGTTATGTTTTTCCCCCCGTCTAAATGTTTAGTGTTGGGTTGGAAGTAGAGAAGGTTATTGGTGCACTGATCTGGCGACTCAAACCTTTAACCGGCTAATCCTTCAGTGTCAAACCTCAATCTCAGGGTTGAAAGCAGATGTTTGACTTTCGGCTTCACCAACTGCTTTGTGAACAGAAAATTGCTTTCACCTTGAAATACATGTGCTATGATTTTAATCAGACACATCTCACCTCCCATAGACCATATAGTTTTTTATTTTTAGGGTTTCCTCTTTTTTTTCCTGTTGCAAGGGTTGAAGTTCACATGGTCCTTGTTGAATCAACATCCACCATTAGGATTTCAGAAGATAATATTCAGTGTAAACCAATTTTAAGCCGGTATTATTGGTTATACTAGTTAAGTACATGAATTTCAAGATGGTTTTTATTATGATTCAGTAGGCAATCTTGGCTTTGATTTTTATAGGAAAGTGGATCAACAAGAAATAACTGAATCCCCTTCAGACTACGACGGACAACAAGCGAAAAATAAAAGGGAAAAAAGACCTTTCTAATCAACCTGTTTAAATGATAAGAACATGTAATTAAAATTTTGTGTCTGGGAAACACAATATACATATATTGTAAAAATGATATGTTAATTAAAGACATGGTAAACTTGTACAAACCATATATATAGTAAAAGTAGTAAATTCTTCCATGTATATTGCATGGGTGTGTGTGTGTATATACAGTATATATACATATACACAAGTGTATAGTAAAAGCAGGATCTCTGTTAACATATGGCTTGGTATCATGTATCACAATAGTAATAAGGAAGTAAGCAAATGTGATCATGGAACACTGGAGACTAAAATACTAATATACTAGAAACAGGAGATAAAAGAAAATGAATAACGTAAAAAAAAAAATGCATAAAATAAATAAATGTGCATCTAAAAATTAGTAAGTAAATTCAATAAAAGTACTGTAAGAAATGAAGGATAATTGCCATATGAAAAAAAGGAACTGTTTTTGCTTGGCAGTTGCTTTGAATAATTAAAAACATGCGTTAATCTCTAACACTTACCAAGGAAATTTGGCGTAATTCAGCAAAGGCACTGCTGAAATGCGGCAATCGTGAGCCGAATCACAACCTGTTGGTCGTTTCTGTGAACTAATCTTTTTGATGAACTGATTCTAATGATCCAGTTCACCAAAAAGAACTGCTTTGACCATCACTAGTTTGTGTGTTTGTGTCACGTATGTTAAATAACATCGCGGCAGGTTCGTGCATATGTGTTATGACGACCCCCCCTCACCCACGTTGAAGAAGAACTAGAGTTATAAATACCATGCCAAGCTGAGCCATACTGTACCAAAACTGTATAATGGGAAAGCGTCAAAAAGCTGTTTCATTTCAAAATTATTAGGATTTAGGCTTCCATTTGCTACATTTGATTGGAGTATAACATCTAAATTATGAAATAAAGAGCAGTTTTTTACATTTTACAATTTTACATTCTCAATTGAATATGGAAAGAAATGGATTTTATTGGAAACTGGGTGAATGTGACAAGACATTACAACATAAAATAAAATAGGTTCGGTTAAAATACAACTTCTGTCAGATCCTAAAATGGAGTAAAAAGACTTCAAATAAATAACAAAGGTCAGGTAAAGGCTTGTTTTTAAAGCTGTCGACATCACCTGCTGCCCTCAGAGTTTCAGGAAGACGGTTCCAAAGACGGTACGATGCTTTGTCATCTGCCTTGTCAACATTTGTCGCTGCTCATCCCTGAGAGAGTGCGTGTGTATGTGTGTATGTGTGTCGTCTAGACAGGAGAGGTCTAATCTATTTTCCATGTTCCCCTGTGCTCCTGTTGGAGTCTTTGAATGGCAGATAAACAGAGCGAGGCTGAGGCTGAGGCTTCATCAAGAGGATTAATTCTGCGAGTCTTATCTCCAGAGGAGCCTCTTTCTCCTCTTCCTCCCCACAGGCATCGAGGGCTCTCACCCTCTCACCGCGCACTGGAGTTCACTCCCAGTTCACGCATGCACACACTTTCCTGCCACAAAATCACACAAAAACACACACTCTGTCGTATGCTGAGTGCACACACGAAAAAGTCAGTTTTTCACTTTATTTTCTGCGGATTTTGAGGAAAAACTGTCACAGTGTGTGAGGAGAGTGCTTGTTAATTTATTACTAAATCAATCACCAACTTGATTTTCCAGCTTCTTAAATGTGAATAATTACTGTTTTCAAAGAAATTGTTAAAACAGAATAATTACCTCAGCCAAGTAGGTTATGTTTTCACGCATGTTGGTTTGTCTGTCAGTAAAATAACTCAAAGTTATGGACGGATTTTGATGAAACTTTCAGGAAAGGTGTGTAATGGGACAAGGATCAGATTTTTGGTGCTGATCCAGATCACTGTCTGGATCCAGGACATTTTGTACTCTGTACGCTCTGGGTGCCTCTATTTTTGGTTTGTGGACAAAACAAGACATTTGAGAACCATCATTTCCAGGTTTGACAAAGTGACTGACTAATGCATTAATTGAGGAAATAATCAACACATCTACTGAGTTTGTAAATAATTGATAGTTGCTGCCCTAAAATCTGTTAAAAATACTAAGAAAAACGAAAAAAAATTGGGACAAATCAGACAAAGTCAAATGCATATTCAATTATTATTTTTCCCCCTTCTGTTGAGGATGTCTTGGTTTTACTATTTTACTTCCAGAAAAGTGTGTCACAGTCTAAAAGCACAATATTTCAATATGAGAGGAAAAGTGATATGACATGTACATAATAATCAGGTTAACTCTCTGGAAGGTGGCAATTAAAAATAAGGATGTGTCGAGTTCAACACAGTTAAAAATTCAGTTAAAGAAGTTTGCTGGGTCTGAATCAGTAAAGAGTGAATCAAGGTTTAGTTTATTATTAATGTAATTTTCATTCCGAAAGCAGTCACGCATATGCACTGCTCTCAGTTTTGACCGGATATTAAATGTTATTGATGATTAGAAGGGTGGCAGTTTGGTTGTATTGTGTGTCACCAGTAGTGGAGCACAGTGAGGTGGATGCAGCGAAAGTAAAGATAAGGTTCGGATGTTCAGTGACAGAAGATGGTGGAACCTTCACACCAGTCTGAGAGTCACTTTCAGTTTCCAGAGAATGAACCTGCAGGTGAACCGGTGCAATAACAGCTGGCTTATAGTAGATGTTATCAAGATAAACCTGAAGGTACGATCTTCATTCGTCAGCCGGAGCCTCGGCTTTGTCTCAATATCTTTGGCTACAAAACACGTTCCCTCACAGCACAACGTGTCATTTCAGGGTTCCCACAGCTTGGTTGACATTATATTCAAGGACCTTTCAAGCACTTTCCACAACCAGTTCCTTCAAATTTGAAGATGGGAGGACAAATTGTAAGAGCTGCGTCTCCCATGGCGTCCACTTTTATTGATTCGCAACACGCTCTGCGTCTGGACAAGTGATTGTCCTCGGGATCTTCGTCAAGTCGGTCTTCTTTGTACCGTCACGTCATTTGTGCTCTCTTGCTTAACGTCATTCGCTTATTTTTCTCCATAGAATCTCGCATCGACGGCAGAGAGTGAAACAGTGGACAGTGTCCACAACACTGCTAATAATTCCAACTCCTCGTTTGTCCTGCGTCGGCCTAATCTACGTACATCAAGCAAAGCCGGGCTATGACAAACAAGGGAGACATTTACCTAAATATCAACTTAATGTCTTTCTTCCACAAAATTCAACCACTTTCAATGACTAGGGTGATTTTAAAAAACTTTCAAGGATTTCAGTGACACATGGGAACCCTGCGACTTACATGTTTTACGGATGCGCATATCAATGTTATAGCAAATGAAGGTGGAGATCACCATATCCTGCTCATGAATGTCGTTACATCCATTTCAAAGCGTCCAGAATCAAAATATTGAGGTTTTGCATCCAGAAGTTCAGACGTCACCTGCAACTGGGCACAATACCAGCTGTCAGACCCACTGGTGTCACACGCATTGGTCATCATTTATCGTCTATTTTGTCCGATTCTTTAAAAAACTGCAGATTTTCCTGAACTTGTTGAGACAAGAACTTGAATTGATGAACATTACATTACCTTTTTCTGCAAAAGCACCAATTAAACACTTTTCTATAGTACCTTAATGGCTGATTTTTGATGACTAATCAGTTAGTTGACATTATTCCAAAACCTGGTAAACTGTGGTAACTGTCCTGCCCAAAATGTTCCAAGAGTCCAATAACAGAACTGAGATTTGCAGAAACTCATGAGTCACTGGTTAATTAACAAAGACAACGTCCTTCAGCTGCAGATGGACCTTTTTTGTCTCACTGAAATGAATGTGTAACAAAGCAGACACGCGGCAGCTCCGGCAGCTCGGTGGTGAGTAGACGAGCTCAGATCTCGTCCCGTCACTTTTGTTTACGCTCAATATAACAGAGTTAAAACCTGCAGTGAAATTATATCTGGTATCATTCAGTGGTTTGGGTGGGCAGCGTGTGTGTGTGCGTGTGTGTGTGTGTGTGGGGCTTGTAGCCTTCAGGCAGCAGCTGACGATAATCTCTCGGAGGGGTCGATGTTGTGGTTGTCACGGCGATCTTCCCGGGGCTGATGTTGGCTGACGGCTGGTGTCACCATTGCTTTCCATCACTGGTCCTCTGATGGCTCTCATCTCTCTCTCTCTTTGTGTGTGTGTGTGTGTGTGTGTGTGTGTGTGTGTGTGTGTGTGACACACACGTGTCAGAACTGGTTCCCGTTGGTGTATGATTGTGTTTGTTTCTCTTTGCGTGTGTTCGATTTTCATCATTTCTATATACTTTATAAATACTTTTATAAAGTATAAATACTTTTTTTTTAAATGTCTATACTTTTTTCCATAGTGAAAAATAAAGATTGAACCACATTCTTCATTATTTTTTTAGGATCAGAGTCAGAAATGTTTTATTGTGCTGTGATGTAAAAATCGCTGGTTTTCTCTGTGGAATTTGGCGTGGTGTTGTGAAAAACATATTTTAGTCACTTAACAAAAGACTTGTCGATCAGTTTAAGTCCATGATAACTTAAGAAGATGTTGACATTTTTATCTCACTGTTAGACAGACTTTTCCCACAGGAAACTGAAGTTTGTAAACCACTCACTCTCCCACACCAAAGTCCTTAGAGGAAATCAGTGATTTTACATCACAACACCCAGGAGTTGTTGATCCACTGCTGCGTCCATCAGTAAGTTCAAATGTCTTATTTTGTGACTTTGGCAATTGAAATTCTGCGTTCAGATTGACCTCAGTGACACAAACTGACCACACGAGGCAGCAGTGGACCAGCTGTGTCCCTGCGAGCTAAAATCGCTGATTTTCTCTATGGACTTTGGTGTGGGAGAGTGACTGTTTTATAAAGTGTCACAAAGTTCAGCTGATGATGATCTATGATAACTCTCTGTCTCACACCAAAGGCCATAGAGAAAAGAAAACTCAACCATCACTTGACAACACAGAGCTAAGGACCAAAGTCTGTCTCGCGTCACCATCATCCACCTTCATCACCTTATGCACTTTGTTCTCTATGTTGTGAATAAATGGAGTAAAAATGAATAAATAAATGTTTTCTTCAGTCAGGCAGAATTTGTGATCTATCGCTGTGTGATTGTCTTGCATTATAGTGAAACCGTTCTATCATGTCATTGGTATCGTGGACCATGTGTCGCGCGTCATGAGGTCCCCCGTGTTTCCTATCCCTCATCACTACTTCTCAAAAAGCCATTCTGACCGCAGAGGAAGAGGAAAAAGGACCTTCAGAATAAAAGCACGGAAAACCCAAGGTGGCGTCGTCCTAAAAGAAACAACGGTCTGAGAACTTCAGGAAAATACTCCGCTCACGTATTGTGAAATTGTCTTGTTAAAAGTGACATACCATAATGTGAGTGGGGGGGGGGTGTAAGAGCTCTAACGTGGCTGTCACGCTCTGCAGCTGGGCCTCCTGAGTTTACGTCTCCAAGCTGAAAAATTAGAGTCTAATCTGGAAAACAGTGAGCGTGATGCAGGTTGTCAGCGTCTGCGATGATCTGTCATCGTTCGGCCGAGATCACGCAACGCTGCGTTTTCTCTGCACACACACACACACACACAGAGAGAGAGAGAGAGAGAGAGAGAGCATATGGAGTTTCATACTTTTACATTTCTCTCTCAAATGCTTTTCTCAAACTGACTCATGCTGTTTTTATTACTTCTGACAGTAGTAAACAGCTGCTGTGTGTGTGTGTTCGTCTGGATTTCTGATGGATTTTCTGTGTGTCTGTGTGTAAATACCTTTTGGTACCTGTGTGTGTGTGTGTGTGTGTGTGTGTGTGTGTGTGTGTGTGTGTGTAAGAGCCGATGCTACACATTCAGCAGCCATGTCCAATTGAAATAGATTGGAGCCATGGAGGCAGCGTAATTCTGTGTGCGTGTGTGTGTGTGTGTAAGCTGTAATTTCGCTTCTGCTGCTCATCTGGCTTCTTTATTTAACTTTTTTAATATATATACATAATGAGATCAATACCTTTTTGCAGAAAATAAAAATCCAAAGCAGAAGGACTGTCCTCTGCTAGTTTCTCTTCCTGGAAAGTCACCCTACAACTCTATAAAACACAAATTATTTACTTACTATTTTTATTTTTGTGTGTCATGAGATTACTTCAAATGCCAATGGAAATATTAGATTTTGGCAGGACTTGCACCATGGCGACGTAAATTTTGCAGATGATGTGAAGCAGATCGCATGAAAAATGTGAAAAGTCGCATCATGTGCGTCGTTTGCTTGGGTTTAAATTAGGGTCTCGACGATTATTTGATTAATTAATCAACTATTATCAAGTAACATGAGTGTTTTTTTTTTTTCAATAATCAAAACCATTTCTTCTGGGGTTTTTTTTCAGCTTCTTAAATGTGAATATTTTCTGGTTTCTTTGCTCCTTATAACAAAGAAATCATTAAAATTGAGGACAAAACAAGACATCATTGTTTCCAGGTCTGACAAACACAGATTTTTTTCAGCATTTTGTGACATTTTATGAAACAAACAAGAACATGATGAATGAAGAAAATGAAATGTGAAAATAATTGTTAGTTGCAGCCCTAGTTTAAATGTTTGATGTTGGAAGGAAACGGTGGATCTAAAAGGGTTTAATAACATTAACATTTACAATACATAATGTAAATAAATAAATAATCCTGTGCGTCCAAACATGTATGCGTAAGGTGACACGCAAAAATGGCTGCACATTTGGTGTGAACACACTTTTAATTCTCGTTTTGGCCTAAAAACACCCAACTTTACTGCATTTTTGTAAAATATCCTGGACTTTGAAGACCAGTTACTCATAATAATGAAAGAAATTGCATAAAGAATAAACATTCCTGTAACTCCCAACCAACTGTTGAATATGGATGTTTAATCTGAGGATAGAGACAAACACACTTTACATGATCAAAATCTCAAAGTGTATTAAAAAAAAAAATTTTAAAAAAAGGGGATAAAACCAAGATAAGAAACAATATTAAAAACAGAAGCTAATAAAATAGTTTAAAAATCAAACTTTCTGCTAAAAAGAAATAAAGTGGTTCTCACGACTGTACTGTCAATCTGACGATCGCAATAATCTGTCGTAGATAAAGACATTGATGAGCATCAGTTTCCTATGGTGGTTATTTTTGACCCAAAGATGCGACAAAATGAATTGTTTTATTTGTTCTGATGCTTAGTGAGAAGGTTATCATGGTTTTATGCTTCAGGGACGTTATAAAATTGGGCAGAATGAGAAAAAAGAAAAAAAAAAAAAAAGAAAATAAGCATTACAGATGAGAATCAGAAAGTAGCGTGAAGCATTTGGCTTGGACAGAAAATCCAGCACCATGACTCTTCAGAAACATTATCTTAGTAGTGTTATCTTTTATTAACATAATTTCCCATCTGGATTTTAGAAACTATTTCTTATTCTGATTATTAAAGTGGCTCTGGACATGATGTGATGTGTGTTTTCAGGTGAACAATGGTGAACAATGGTTAGTATCTTTATTATTGGATTTTCTTTAACTGAATAATCAGATATATGCTTGCAAAATGGGTAAATGTTGGATTAAAATTCATGTTAGTCACCTTAAGAGGCTGGAATCCCTCTTGTAAAAACTAGATCACAGAATTTTAATCTTTAAAAAATACAGCAGGAGGTTTTCCTTGCTGCCAAATCCTCAGGTGACTCCTCAGCTGATTAGGTCTAATCATGAAAAGGACGTGTGGGTTACAGTGAAGGAGGGGAATTCTCCCACAGGAGGTCAGAATTAGCAAATCACTCCATTATTCCGTTTCCTCCAGTAAGTGCCGTGTCACTCCGCTCTGAAAATCACATGTAAGGATCAATATTTTACACCTCAGCTGAACACGTGGACTCTGTTGGCGTCGGAGACCAGAGGGTCGGGTCTCACGTTGCCTCTGGCGTCGAAACTACAGGATCCCCGTGCGTGTATGTGTTTTATGGTGTGGGCTCGTGTCCCTGCAGAAAATCCCTGAAGGCAGGTTATGGTTGCTGTATGTTTTTAAAAGGTTCGAGGAGCCACAGCAGCTGCTTCAGGCGACGCCCGAGCTGGGAAATTGAAACAGTACATCAGGAAAATGTTGAATAAAGGTAAAGCCTGTCAGCGATCTGGACTACGACCAAAACGGCTGTTCCCACACCTTGGTCGACATCAAATTCAAGGACCGGATGTGCTGACGCGGTGTTAAGATGAGAAGGCAACTCGGAAGAGTCTCTTCGCCCATGGCGTCCACTTTTATTGATCTGCAGCACGCGCTGCATCTGGACAATGATTGTCCTTGGGATCTTGGTTCAAGCCGGTCTTTTCACTTCCCTGGCATCACGTCATCTGCTCTCTTTCTTATTACTTGTTGGACTTTCCGGTCCAGTCGGACCACGGGATCCAACGACCCGGTGTGCGCGTTCGGGGAAAACACAATAAAGAAATAGAAGCTCAACTCACCCGACTTGGAGTGAAATCAAACAAATCTCTGTGGTCCGACAGACGGGTCACCTCGAATGGATCGTGTCTCCCTCTCTGGCAGTCGAGGCAAACGGACCCAGAACAAGGAAGAGCAAAAACATATATATGTTGCCGTCGTCACTCTCAGTTTCCGGTAACTGCAAAGAATGCACTTTTAGTTGCCCAGTCGTAATCCCATATAAGGAGTTATTTTGTAGATTTGTCACAAGGTGTCTGAGATTGGCGAGAGCAAAGCAGGACGTGCGTGTGTGTGTGTGTGTGTGCAGTACAATGTTTCACAATATTTTAACAGTTTTTAAAGAAACATTGATGGACACAGTACTTTAACAGTTTAACAGCGGTGAAGTGAAGCAATTTTAACATACTGTTCTGCGTGGAATCTTGCGTGGATGGTTGAGAGGGAGACAGAAACAGCCTAGTCTACGTACATCAAGCAATGTTGTAACAAACTCTCCATACTTTACTGAATAAACAGATTTAAATAAAATAAAGCCACTTTAAGCTCAGTTATATTTTTAACAGTCCAAACTCGGTTTAACATCAGCCCTAATTGTCGAGATCCAGTTGTTGTGTTCGGTCTGAGCCACACTTTTATTCCGTGTTTGTCTTCATACCTGTCCAAAATATGTCCTGCTTTTATTATGATCTGGACAGACGCAGATGCGGATCCATGTATGGGGGGAAAAAAGGGACAAATGTAATATTTGGTGTTCGATAAAAATCTCCCAGAATCAACCTGGTGAATAAAACGGGTTAAAACTGTTGCATCTGCTGCTTAGACTTTTTTTCTCTTTTTAACTGTTATTTAACTATGAATATGTCACATCACTGTGTGCAGAGACGCTGCTGCTGCTGCTGCTGCTGCTGCTGCTGCTGCTGCTGCTGATGATGATGAGCGGATTTGACTGACAGACCAAAGCTAATTATGTCCCTTTGCTCCATCTCTCTGTCTCTTTGTCCTCTCTCTGTCTTCACATGTCCTTTTCAGGAATAGAAACAGAGGAGACACACAGCTGATCTTTATTCATCATTTCTTCTGATGACTTTCTGCAACAACAGGTAACGTCCTGTGGGACAAAGTGGTTTTTTATTTTTTTTTTTGGTTTTGTTTTCTCCTTGTGATTGAAAACCAATAGTTTAAAATCTCAGTGTAACAAAAAGATGCGGAACATGAGAGCTAGTCGGACTGTGTTTCAAAAGAATCAAGGACTTTATTGTCCTGTGCAAAAAAAAAAAAATGTTATGTTAAGAAAATAGAGAGACGAAAAATAAACAATGTACTGTACATATAATGCGTAATAAACAGTACAAGACTGTACACTGTATATATATTTAAAGGTGTGTTCATTTAACCATGGTAACTTTAACTGGATCTAACCACACACCTGCTCCCGATGCATTCAAGGAAGCTCGTAAATTCCTACGCTTCTGCCAACACGAGCAGTTCACAAAAAGTGCTGTTGCTGCCATCTTGTGGTAATTCATGATTAAACTTATTAGGTACTCGTCCTTGGGGAAGTAAACAAATACACTCAATTTCTTTGTCATTTCAGTTATTTATAAAAAATTATTCAGTTTTATTGATCTTTTAATACTGAATATTTTTCTTTTTTGGGAGTAGAAGCTTATTGGCCAATTATTTTGGCTACCTTAACTTATTTTTATTTATTTTTATTTATTTTTTTCATGTTTTAAACCATTATTTTCATCATTAACCTTTGGGGCAAATATGTGATTTTTCTACACAGCGTTTGTTTTAATATGGCTTTGTTTACTGATGGAATAAAATCCTAAGAAGAACACAGCATTAGGACACACACACACACACACACACACACACACACACACACACACACACACACACA
>JAFBJR010000238.1:455686-701512 GCA_016785285.1 Brachirus orientalis | reverse complement strand
TGACTTCAGAGGACAGAGCGCTCTCTCTCTCTCTCTCTCTCTCTCTCTCTCTCTCTCTCTCTCTCTCTCTCTCTCTCCCACAAAACACCACGAGACATTCAAGTGTCACCTGTTAAAAAAAAATAAATAAAATAAAATAAAAAATAAAAGAGAAACCTCACATTTCTGCATTAAAAAATGTTTGATTCTCAGACTCTAAGATTTGTTTGAGGAGAAATCGTGTGTTGCAGGTGAGTGTGTGTGTGTGTGCGCGCGTGTGCGTAACGTTGCGTTAATGGCGGGTCTTTTGTCCACAAAGTGCCGACACTCAGACGACACTCACCGCAGATGCAGTGAATGACAAGTGTCCACTTCCACGTCCACATCCACCCACTTAGCTGCAGGACCTGCTGACACTGGTTGCTATGGATGCAGTGCAGTGCCATTTATGATAGGTAATGACATATTCTAGTTACCTTGACTTACTGGTGCAGGTAAAAATCCTTTTACATCGGCTTATAGAAGAGCGGGGAGTTCAGACAGAGTGACATTTGCGTTTGTGGCTAACCTTTGCCTCTACATTACCACAGATGACTGTGTTATTAAGAAGTACAAGGTAAAACCTGACAGGTGAACGGTGTTTCTATGACTGTTGCTTCTTCTTCTATTGGACACACAAGCTTCAGAGAACAGAGTTTACATTAATATACAGTATATATACATATAAGTCGAATAAGTGTTGATTTTAAGCTGCTGATTTCACCTCTCTATATCAGAATCCTATGAATTACAATCATTTTGTAGTTTTATCTTCAGAACTGCTCCACTGTGAGGCACCCTTTTAGTCTCAAACTTGTCATTATGATGTTAAAAAATTTCACGTTGTAATCGTGTAAATGACACCGTACAGGTTAGTCTTTCGCGATGCAATTCTTTTAGCTAATGGGAAAAGTTAAAATCAAGACAAGCTCTGAATTCAAGCAGTTCATGACACAAAACAGGATTCGGCATTTAACATCTGCCCTGTTCCACCCATCCTCCAATGGGTTGGCAGAACGTGCAGTGCAGACCTTTAAGGAGGGAATGAGGAAACTGAAAGATTTTATTCAATTACTGTATCACCCCACAAGCAACCACGGGGATGTCGCCATCAGAGATCGGCTCCAGAACCAGATATCAAGGTCAAGATAGAACAGAAACGGTGGAAACAGAAAGAAAATCATGGCAAAAAGGCTCAGCTGAGAAAGTCCAATCCAGGAGAATGCAGTACATGCAAGGACCAAAGTGGGTCCCGGCAACCGTTGAGTCACCTACAGGTCCTGTCTCATTAACAGTGATTCTGGGTGATGGCCAGCGGATGATGAGACACGTCGACCAGGTGAGAGTGTTTCATCCAGAGACCTCGCAGTCACCGGGAAAAAGACGTGGAACCACCTGAAGCCGGCAGTCGGGACGAGGAGCCCGAGACATCAGCACTTCAGCTGGGTGTGGAGATGCAGCCAGCTCTGCCAGAGAGCGAATGGCACCTCGACACTTGAAGGACTATGTTGGATAGTAGTAGCAAGAATTTACATTAAGGAGAGTTCACAAAGTTGTTGCAGAGTAACAGAGAGCAATTTCATGCTACTAGGATTTTGCACTGTTTAAAGAGAAGAATTTACCCCTTTAAAGGTGACATAGAATGAGATTACTGGTGTCTACTTAGATAAATTAAATAATATTTATGGTCAAAAACCTCATAGTCTCTTCAGATTAAGCCAGTTGTTACTGAGCTAATGCCCGCCCCCCAGAACACCAAGTCTCTTGTGATTGCTGCTCTGCGGTGCTGCTTCTTCTTCTTCTTCTTCAGGTTGAATGTTCATGCCCATGCCTGGGAGTAGCTGTCGGGGGAGGGTTTGTTGTGCGGCAAATGTGCGAGTTACGTAACCAAACTGGACTTTTCAAAACCGCTTGCTCGAGCGCAGGTAAACAGGGAAGCCCTTCTTTCTCAGAAGTGGCTGAAGTGTTTATTGTGACACTTTAGTGATGTTTAGATACAGGAAGGACACGGGGACACACCAAAAAAACATCAGAAATTAGATTTTCTGGTGAATGTCCTCTTTAAAAACTAGAAATAGGGAAAGAGAGGCATTTGAAAAATCAATCTTGCAACATTTTTATGTCTGTCTGTCCGGTAGAATCACTTTTCCCCCTCAGCTGTGTACGACATTGCATCAAGTCTCTCGCACAACGGCCGTGCGGTGCAAACCTCTGCAGATGAGGCGTGGCCTATGAGCAGTCAGTCATTATTGTATATATCAGCGCTGTGCTCCGTGGTACAAGCCACTGGACCCTTTCACGTCTACGAACATGTTCGGCGAGCGTCGCAATAATCAACCCCTTTTGTCACTGATGATTTGTGCACACCGCGTTGGCGACCACCGCTGTAGATGAAAGATGAACGCGGTTCACATGGATGAAGGTGACGACGTGATTTTGAGGGACTAATTTCAGCAGCGGTCAGTGTTTTCTCTTTGCTGCAGCGAGATGACAGCGTTAACCCGACAGCTAATGGCTGTGAGGTCGCTGGTGCCACACGCTCACGTCTGTGCTGTGTGGCCTTTCCCTACGACCTCAACTCGTGGTCATTGGGCTAAAAGTGGACGATCCTGCCGGCGTCAGCTGTCCACACAAATGTGCCTGCCTTTCCTCACACACAAACACACACACGTTTGCACTTCTATCAGAGTGAGGACCCTCATAGACATAATACATTCCCCAGCCCCTTACCCTAGCAACTAGATGCCTAACCCTAACTTAAACCTAATTCTAACCCTGAAAAAGCCCTTTAAAGAAGTGAGGACCAGCCAAAATGTTGATTTTTACGATTTTTGGTCCTCACTCTGCAACAAATACAAGAAAACACACACACTGTGTATACACATGTATATGAAGACAAAGAATTAAATCCATACTGGCAGTTACATCTTCACCAACCTCAAGCCAAATGAAACATTTCCACACACACACACACGGTGACTGTGTCCTCTTCATATGTGCATGATAAGGAGATAACACCGAAAGGTCAATTCCATTAGACAATCTCCCCTTTTAATGTCACAGAACCTGGAAAGAGCAACAGTGATCTGCCCTGCACGTCGTCTCGGCGTCACATCGCCACACAGTCGGCCGCGTCACCAGGATGTGCTCATGTAACTGCTGCGACCTACATTCGTCTGAGAGCACCGTCCGTTTTCCCTGCAGCAAATTATTTTATTGTGCAATTATTTACTAAAGAAGGAAGCGCATGTTTGCGTCACAGTGTGTGGGAACATTTTAGTGGAAATTCAGATTCAGATCCCAGCTTGCAATTCAAACAAATTCATCAGGGCTGAAACAATTATGTAATTACAAAATTCATTTTCAACTATTTTGATAACCAGTTAAGGTTTTCTGGATTCTTTGCTTCGTGTGACACAGAAAAACCAAATCATTTTTGCTTTGTGGGCAAAACAATACATTTGAGAACATCATCATTTCCAGGTTTGACTGATGAACATTTTTTTCAACGATTTCTGACATTTAATTGACCGGATGACTAATCGATCAATTGAGGAAAAATGACCCGACAATTCATATAGAAGCTCCGATCATGAATGATACACAAGCAGCAGCAGCAGCAGCCAAAAATAAACAAGGATCCACACTTTAACAAATTGTGTCAAGTTCAGAACATGCTAATCTGAAGTCGTCGGGAATGTTTGAGAAATAGTTGTTAAACTGAAGGTTGTAAAACTTTGAACAGGCATGCGTGACGCGTATGAATGTCAACTCTGAAGACTCCACTCGATTAATCGTTTGGGCCGATTGAAGCATCTATACGCGACGTATAGATGCTTCGTGCGACGTGGAACTTATGTGACCCAGGCCTGGTTTGAGAAATGTGTCTGTGTCACCACTGGTCCAGTCAAAGCAGTGACATCCGTGATGATTTTCACATAGGGTTTTGTCAACAAGTTCGGAACGTGCTAATCTGAAGTCGCCAGGATCGTTTGAGAAATAGTTTCAGGTTTTGTAATTTCCGCGTGACCGGTGACTCCACTCCGTCCACTTACTCATCACGGCAGGCTGATTAATCAGCTGGGCCAATTAATTGGAAAAGTTTATGACCCGCCGCTAATTTGGGAAAAGTGACTGTGTCGTCATTGGTTCAGTCAAAACGACGATCAGTGAGTTTCACGCGCAAACTTCCGTTTTTTTTTTACTTCTGCTGCTTTTGTCACCACGTAGGTGAGGCTTTAATTCTGTTTCCTGGCAGCTCGTGTTGTTGTGGATGATTGGCCAACTCCTTGAACGGCTCTGATTGGCTAATGTCATCCTGAATTTTTTCCGAGGCGAATCTCCTGACACACACTCAGTGTGACAGACGCAGAATAACCCTGCAAACACAGGTGTTTTTCCGTGTGTTCCCGCCACATTGTCTGAATGTTAATTACATGCAGAAAAGCATCTGTGCTCGTCCGCTGCTAATCCTCTTTTAATTATACGTTTCCGAACAATGACACAAGGTTTACAATTGTGATTACAGCCGTGTGAGACGCTGCAGAAAATAGGTAAGGGGGTGTCCGGGGAGACGGCAATCATCACACGGCAAATGCGAGCGCTTGTTTGTCCTCGCTGTGATGGCGATGGTTTGTTTTTGCTCGATATGATTGTCCAAGTGTTTACGCAGAGTTTGAACATGTTTGCAGATTAGAGGCTTGGGCTTTTTTAGCACGTCTGACTCACTGTATCTTTTAATAGTGAGTGGGATTAAAGTGATGTAAATCTCACAAGGACGGCTGGATTAGCTGTGATGAATGAAGGCCCCACTTGTATGTATTTAACTAATACGACAATATAAAATTTGATCAGGGCTGTGTCACACTTCAGTACAGACGAGAGTCACGCCAACATGAATGACGGGTTTTAATGTTTTTTTTTAAATGAAATAATAATCATTAAACCCATATTTATATGCAACATGCGTAACATTTACATTCTGAAAAGTAAAAATGCTGTAAAACACTATATAAAAAATGTGACATGTAACCTGACTGATACATTTCCTTTCCTGTGACTATTTCAAAATAAAAGTCTGGGTGTGTTAGTGTGTATTACTAGCTGAATGGTATAAATTTGAAGTTGTTTGGTCTGTATTTGCAGTAACTTTGTGTAGCGCTCCACAGATTCTGAGCATCATCATATGTCTCACTATAACACATTTTAAATATGTCCCACTATATCAGCTTGTATCAGTTTTTTTTTTTTGCGAAAAAATATTTAAAAGTCCACTTTTGGTTTAAAAATTTGGATATCAGATGTGACTTTTCTGTGGCTGTACAAGAAAAGTTCTGTATATGTATATATAATATGTATATGCAATACATACATGATCCAACAGGCGTTAAATTAACATTTTCAGTTTGCATATGCTTGTGTACGTCCCTTCCCACCCCCCAAAACATAAAAAATACAGTATATACATATTTTTTCCTGGGGAAACGGGGGAAGTCGAGGACACAGAGTAGAAGGAAACTTTTAAAGTCTATATTAATGATGAATATTGATATGGTAATGATGTAATTTTTAAATTAACTGCACAGCACTAATTATGGGTGGACAATATGTGGGGAAAAAATCTTATCACGCTTTATATAATATATCTACTGTGTATATATATATATATATCAGGATATAAAGCAAATCAATATGTTAAGTCTGGATGATACATCTGATAAATCTGTGTATATTCTGATATAAAAAATCTGTTATATACAGTATGTGGATATAAAGCAGCACCCAGGTTGTTTCTCTGGACTCAGAGTGAGAGTGACAACTGAAAATATTCTCTATAATAAAATATAACCTACTGTTTATCTGCATTACATGATCTTAAAATACACTTTAATTTCAGATAATACCTAATTTCTTAAAATGAAGGAGATTCACTTGTGTTAAAAAGCAATGACACTGGCTATAAATATGGCCAAATCTGCCATAACGCAAATAATTAAGGAGTCCGTACATTTTTGTGTGTGTGTGTGTTACACAATGTAAATATGAGGATTATCAATGCAACAGCCTTTAAAACCCCGAAAGCTCACGGTCGATACTTTATCCTGATATTACGATATCCAAAATCAAAGAGCACGTCCTGTCTCAGATTTAGCTCCGACTCAAACCCCCTCGGTTCTATAGAGTGGTGAAGGAGCTGCTCTCAGTGTGTAGAGGGAAAATCCATGAATGCAACTCTGGTTTGACCCTCGCTGCTATAAAAGCCCTTCTTTGTGGGACCTTCACAGGACCCTCTTTATCCTCCTCCATCCTTCTCCCCCTCTCTCTCTCTCTCAGATGAAATCTTGCCCTTTTGTTTTTCCATCCATCCTGTCATGGTGAGGCCTCTGGGTAATATTCATGAGAGTCGGAGACGAGACAGGACACAGTGGTGTGTCGTCGTGTCACCCCCCCCCCAGCAGACTTTGACCTCTGACCTCTGGCAGTGCTAGCTTCCACTGGCGGTGCTATCCATTAAAGGAGTAGTTCAGGTTCTTCTAGCTGTAGACCCAGACGCTCACTTTTAGCCACGTAACGAGACTCGAATAAAAAGTGTCAGTTTAAAAGTCTACGATATCTTAAGAATGTGTTCACTTCTTTATCTCAATATAGACCTTTTTTAGACAGCAAACTGATGTTTGTAAACCACTCACTCTCCCACACCAAAGTCCATAGAGAAAATCAGTGATTTTACATCACAGAAAACACGGGAGTTGTTGATCCACTGCTGCCTCCATCAGGAAGTTCAAATGTCTTATTTGGGAGAGTGAGTGATTTCTAAAGTTCAATTTCCTGTTGGAAAAGTCTGTCTTTCAGTGAGATAAAGACATGAACACATGTTGCATATTTAATGTATAATGTGGGTGTATATGTATATACAGTATATGTATGTATATATATTTTTGCTGATATTACAAATTAACAATTAATTACAATAAAACAATTTATGTTTCAGGTGGTGCCAAGTGCTCACTCTCACTAGAGCTAAGTATATCAGATTTAGGATTATGCAAATACTCAGTATTTTTATTGACTCGTGGTGGTGTCTCTGGCAATATATATATACATATATATATTATTCTAGTCTATTTAGTGGCGAGAATCTATTTCCTTTAGTCTCTGCTTGCAGCTACATTTCTTATTTTTGTAGAGATTGAGCCTCCATGTCTTAGTCTGGTTCTCAACAACAGGGGGCGCTCACATCTCTTACACCGTCATGCAAGCCGATTTGGGAAAAGCTCTCTCTTATCACGGTGCCACAAGTGGCCTGTGAGTAACAACGGATTCACAGACAGAGACAGGTTTGCATCTGGTCATACATGAATGTGGTAATGGGAAGCCTGGTGTGTGTGTGTGTGTGTGTGTGTGTGTGTGTGTGTGTGTGTGTGTTCCACAACAGGACAATGGCGTCCTTTAGAAGTGTGTGCGCGTGTGTGTGTGCGTCAGTGAAGACTGCATGGCTGAACACTGACTCAGTGCATTTTTTTGCCGTCTGTCTTCTCACGCAGGGAAACAGTGAGATCACATGCTTCACACACACACACACACACACACAGAGGTTACACAGTGATAACTCCTTAAACATGACTCACATGTTCAACAGCTGCTGTTTTTTTTTTTTTATATCATATGATGCAGTGAGTCTCCTCTTGTAAAGGGACATTCCTCTGTTTCTTTCCCATTCTGTTCCTCTCACTACAGATTCAGCTTTATTTTTTTTTTTTGTTTATTTTTTTTTATAAAGCACATAAAACATATGCACATATTAAGCACAGATCACATATTTCTTTTTCTTTGGAATCAAGTTTTCCTTCACTTACTAACATGCATTTATTTCCATACACATCACCTTCGTCCTCGTCTCTGTCTTTTCTTTCCCTTTGTCATCACTGTAGCATCAGCTCCCACTATAAAATGAAAGTCTAATATTAGATGTCAGTGTTACATTGTCTTTCTGCGGATATTAAAATTATTTTGTTTGATTTGACTCTTCAAAATTTAGACTGTAGCAACAAACCAACTTTGCCTGATTTTGCCTGTTTACATGTTTTGAAGTTTTTTTAATTGTTTTTTTTATTTATTCATTATATTTTGGAAATTAAAAATTTCACTTAAAATTGTCAGCTGTTCAATTGGCTTTTTTTTTCTTTTTTAATAATAATTAAAATAACCTCCCGGAATATTTGTCTGGATTTTTTTGCTCCATAGAAAAAAGAAATCATTAAAACTGAACCATATTGGTTTGTGGACAAAACAAGACATGTTTGAGAAACACTGATTAACATTTATCAACATTTTCTGACATTTTATGGACCAAACACCTAATCAATTGATTGAGAAAATAATCAACAATTGAATCCGTTGGGTTGCTATCGTAAGTAATCGTAAATAATCGTAAGTTGCAGCCCCAGTGTGTCGGTTTCTGCCGAGTCTGACGTGGATATTCCGTTTATTCCGTGCAAAAAAGACGAAACTAATCACACAACCTTTAAGGACGGTGACGTGAAAACCCTGCGGTGTGGAAGAAACTTCTGAATGTGTCACTCCAACTTTCAAACAAACAACTCATGGGAGTTGGCATGAGATTAGCCAAAACAACAACAAAGACGTTGATTAACAACTTAAATAGATTAGAAAAAATAGAAATTAAATATCCAAATCAGGTTTGGACACATTGAATTTTTCATTTTTATTTTTTTTTTGTTTTGTTTTTACTACATTTGATTTAGTAGAAAATCTGAAAAGCAACCCAATTTTTACAAATGAGCTCATAAAACAAATAATGTAATAACAAACTGTACGTGTGAATGATTACAGTTTTTCTTATATGTGGTTTATACTTTGACACTGATGTTGTGTAGAGTTTTTCTCTGTGGCTGAAGACAAACACACATTCTTTATGAGAACCAGTGAGGGGGCGTCGCTGCTTGACTTTTGACCCCGTTAGAAACCAGCCAATCAGACGACAGCCTCCAGCTGAGAGGAAGAGGAGGAGTGAAGGATGTGTATCTGTAGCTGCTCCTCCACTCTCTCTCTCTCTCTCTTAATCCATCTGTCTCCATCCATCTCTTTTCTTTATTCAGCTTCAGCTCAAACTTGTAGCATTTTAAATTCTCTCTGGTCTGTGAAAACATCTGTCCTTGTCTTATCTGCTGGATAATGAAGAGATTTAGTGACGTTCAGAAATTTATAGTAGATTCCATTTTTACTCCTCTCATATATCACACTCTCTCTTCTCTCTCTCTCTCTCTCTCTGTGTCAACGCCCACACAAAATGCATATAATCTCACATTGTGATGAAAAACAGGCATCAACTCCCTGAAAATCCCTCCATCTCCTCCAGGCTCTTGGTTGGTTGGTTGTTGCTCCACCCTCCTCCAAACCCTTCCTCCTCCTCCTCCTCCTCCCTTCACTTGCTGCTGCCACCAGCTGGGCCTGGCTGGACCCCAGATTTCCCAGCATGCCTTGGGTTCTGCTCCACCAGCTTTTTTTATTTTTCCTCTTCTTCCCCACTCTGGTGTGTCACCGCAGTGTCCATCACGCTGAGCTCGGGTTTGGGTGTGAAGCCAAAAACTCACTGTGTGTTTGTCTAAATTTGATTAAACTGCACTTCCTCCACTGAGCAAAAGTGGATGTATTTTAGTTAATGTGGTTTACGATAAAACATGTTAACAAAGCATGAAAAAATCTACAATATATAGTGCAGTTTACACAAAAACACACACATGGAAAAGGTTCCATTAGAAATAGTGCCAAAATAACCGGCCCCAACTGTTCCATTTTTTGGCACCCTCCCTTGGGGAACCAGAGTTAATGGTATGGTACAGGCTCCACCCACAACAGTCAGCTGATTGGGTGACAGAAAAAGGTCAATCCCTTGTGACTGGTTTTCTTCCAAACCTGCAGGCTGTTCTCATACAAAGTTTGTCTTTATCTTGTGTCGTGTTCCATGTCTTTGTTGTCATCGCACCAGTATAACATTGTGCTACGCAGCCGTCGGGCACAGCCCACACTCTCCCTACCAAGTAAAGGTATTGTTCGCAGTCGAAATGCCAGCCTGAACCAGGAATTTACCATTCCAAACTGTACTGGATTGTACCAAACCAGAAGTCTTGCAGATAAAAAAATAAGCTCTATAAACATGTTTAGATTAAAGCTGAATTTTACCCTAATTTAACAGCTTCAGAGTCATTGTGATGGCCAAATTTAGAGATTGTGGGCTGTGTCCACTGCCCTCTACTCTGTTAGTTACTTGTCAGATCAGGGCCATTGACCTGGAGTCCTCAGAGTCAGGAGGTCTTGCGAGAAACACAAATTTCACAGCACACAGCTACGAGCTACCAGATGAAGGCGTTATTTAAGACATTCATCGTGAGAAACCAACTGTATGACCGAGCAACGGAACACACGCGCGTAAACACGCCGGCTTTTTCAAATGACAAGGTACAAGTCGATGGACACGGGTGGTTGATTTTTATACCAGCGAGGTGGACGAGGAGCCACACAGATGGTGTAGTGGTTGGCACTCTTGTCCTTGCAGTAAGAGGTCCCGGGTTCGCGACCCGGTCGGGCCTTCTGCATGGAGTTTGCATGTTCTCCTTGTGTGTGCGTGGGTTTTCTCTGGGTCCTCCGGTTTCCTCCCACAGTCCAAAAACATGCAGATTTGGGGATTAGACTAACTGGACCCTCTAAATTGCCCGTAGGTGTGAATGCACCAGTGACCCCCACGACCCTCATGTGGAGGATAAAGCAGTAGAAAATGAGTGAGTGAGTGAATGAGGTGAACGATGAATGGATGGAATGTTTGCGGTGGTGTCATAAAAATACATACTCCTAAACTGTAGGGGGAGCTCCATCGAGGAAAGAGCGACCAGAGTGCAATGTTCTGTTTGACGTGCACTGTTTATATAGTTTAGAACCTTGTCGCTACCCTCCAGTCTCTCTCACCTCATTGTTAACCAGCCTCACTCCTCCCTGCCTGAAGAACCCTCAAACCTCAGATCTCTCCTCCCATACACACGAACACACGTTTATTTACTCTGACACATTTCTGCTGCTCAGCTCATTATTCTCACCTGCTCTCCACACAGATGTGATGACGACGACGATGATGATGATGATGGCGGCGGTGTAAGAGGGTCATGTTTGTTTCCTGAGTGAACATTTATTTATTAATTTTGTGTGTGTGCCCATTATTTGTCAAATGAGTCCAACAAAAGAGCTTAGACTCAAACTGTCTCTGAAGGTCAAAACTTTAGGTTTCTGTGACAAATTGATGCTGTCGGTGTGGGAAAGCAAAAAAAAAGAAAGCTTAAAAGTATTAATATTTACACATGCGAGACACACGCATACAACCGCAAGGCAGCTTAATCCTCCTGTTTTAGTAACAGAATGTTCACATCTGTGTTTATGTTCATCTGTGATGAAGCAGGCTGCTGTGTTTGAGGGAACAAAAGCATCAGTGGAGTATGTTGTTTACTATACAATTAATGAATTGTGTAAAATAATCCAGAGAGAGGGCGGTCAGATTTACGGCCACTCTTAACCTGATCGTGTGTCTCCAGCTCCAGCTCCTGCTCAAATGCCTGTCCTCGTGCAGATGACGTGCACATGTGCATCACCTACATGTGGTTTCAATAGCTTAAGTGACAGTGGTTGAAATAATGGATGAGGTTTAATAAAATAAAGTCAAATATTAAGTATTTTTCAGGTCAGAATAGAAATATGCCTGAAATATGATGGAAATAAAATGAAATTTCAAGGACACTAATTAATCCATGATCCAAATTCTATTTAAATGTGTTGAGTTGTGTGTGTGGTCAGTGAGTATTTGCATAAATGCTGCAGATAAACAACTTCCTGTTCCTAGTGCTGTTGAGCAATGACCTCGTTGTTGACTGTGGTTTGTGTTTGGTCATTTGGTCTTGTGTAATCTGTTTCCTCTGGACAGCAGGGACACACACACAGGCATGTGCACTTAGATTTAAATTCTTTTTAGTGGCTTTAGGTTTCTTAAATAGGATTGGTAAAAATGTTGTTTCGTGGGTCGAAGTTATAATTCAGTTTTGTTTTGAAGGGTTTTTGCACAGAGGTTGTCAGTTATGTGAGCGCCCCCTGCTGCTGAAAACCAGCCTGAGATGTGGAAGTCCTCGTCATCATAGTCTATGATGTCTTCAGAATATTTTCATGTCTTTATTTCACTGGTAGACAGACTTCTCCAACAGGAAACTGGAGTTTGTAAACCACTCACTCTCCCACACCAAAGTCCATAGAGAAAATCAGTGATTTTAGCTCACGGGGACACAGGAGCTGCTGGTCCACTGCTGCCTCGTGTGGTCACTTTGTGTCACTGAGGTAAATCTGAACAAAGCATTTCAAAAACCAAAGTGACACAATAAGACATTTGAACTTACAGATGGAGGCAGCAGTGGATCAACAATTCCTTCGTGCTGTGATGTAAAATCACTGATTTCCTCTATGGACTTTGGTGTGGGAGAGTGAGTGGTATTTTTTTAGTCTTTCGTTAAGTGGCTGGTTTTCTGTGTCTCAGGTTGGCTCTCGATGTAGTTCAGACAACCCAAGGTGTCACATAAAGGTGCTTTAAAAGTTCCGCTCAGTTAAATGCATGTTTTATTTTCATAATCCTGACGACTTCATTCACTGTAAACTTCTTGTGCTTCACTCTCCGCCCTCTTCTCTTTATCCTCATTTAACTTCAGATGATTTATTTCTTTGCATTCTGATGAAACCTCTTTCTCTCTCTCTCTCTCTCTTGCCTCATCTCTTCTCCTTAAACACACGACTTTTAAACCGCCAGTATGGAACTGATTAGCTGTGGGGAATAACGCGAAACAGACGCGTCCTCATCTGCCAAAGAAATGGCTTGTGTTCAGTTGGTCTCCAGCTTCAGGGGGTGAAGTCGATGACGATCACTCACTTTCCTGTCAGGGAGGATACAGGCTAACGTTGGGGCTGTGGCTCCAGTCAAGCAAACGCAAAGTTAAAGCAGCAGCAGATAAAGATTAAAAACCGCGCCACACCGCTGTAAAGACGTTTCTTTAGCAGCAGTTTTGTGGCCACCATCGCAGGAAAATGACCCCCCAGTAAGTTCTAAAAAGTGATGCTAGCAGTAGCGACATGGTTACCTCGAACAAATTTTAGCTTCATTTGAGTTTCTTTTGGTGACCAGAAAATGTGATGCTGCTGTTAGCTTTACCACATGTTAGCTTTGTTTTATTTTAGTTTGGGTAAATGTTAAATTTGGCAAACATTAGCTTTGAGAAATGTTAGTATATAAACTAGGCATTTTTTGAAAGTGATAATAGCTACAGTTATTTTAGCGTCAGTCAAGTAGCGACCAGGTCCTAACGGTGCAGCAGCATCACAACGCTTCTGTTAGCATGAGCGGAAATTTTTACTTTGCTAAATGTTAGTTTGGGTATAGATTTGCTAAACATTAGCTTTAGTAGATTACATCAGCCATTCAAAATGGTTTAATTGTAAAGCTAAATGTATTTTCTAAATGTTAAATTAAGCAGTCAAACTATGTCTTATCTTTTAATTGTGTTTATGTTTTGTCAGGTTGCTAATGCTACTTGCACTTGAAAACTTTTTTTTTCTATTTTACGTTTTCTGATGTCATGAGAATCATAGCTTTTTCACAAATGCTGTTGATGTCCTGCCATTATATTCAACGTTAAACTTTGTCTGAACCAATGAAACAAATGTTCTGTTGAAACTTAGTTTAATTACCTTTGTTAAATGTTCCTTAAGGCAAATGTTAGATTTGCTAAATACTAGCTTTTCTAAAGCAGCCAAACACACTGTGCCTCATGTTTTTAGCATTGTGTTTGTGTTTTGTGGGGTCTGCTAACTGCTAACCTGCACTTTTTACCTGCGCCAAAGAGGTTTTGTTTTTTTTGCCAGTGTTTGTTTTGGTCTGTCTGTCCGTTGGCAAAATAATTGATGACACATTTTGATGAAACTTTCAGGAAAGGTGTGTAATGGGACAAGGAACAGATGATTAGATTTTGGTGCTGATCCAGATCGCCATCTGGATCCAGGACTTTTTGGAAGGACTCTTTATCATTGCTTGGCAGAGGTCTGCACTCTACTTATTTATTTACTTATCTATGCGCTTCTACTTATTTATTTTCCTTTAATACTTTTTGTTTCGATGCAAGTTGTTTTAATGTCTAGTATAATGAGTAATCACATGATGTTTTCCAATTTTCATTAAAAACATTAAGGAAGTGAAAAATATTAGTAAACTACAGCAGAACTGTCAGATTCTTAGTCGTTCTGAATCAAAAATTAGAATGAACTAAACTAAAATATCAATAGCAGCATAATCTGTTGAGTTTATTGATACTTTGGCTCTGATGGTCAGAATTTTGCTGGTTCTTGTGGCTCTTGATACCTGTCAGCTGGTGGCGCCCTCAGTGTTGGACCATGTCGCTCTGTCATATCTAAAGTCTTTTACAGACAGCAGCGCTTCTGTCTGAGGAAAATCAAAACCCTCTGTCACAGCGAGAATGTGAAACACACACACACTCTCTCCTATCAGTGACCTGGAACAAGTTCTTCCCTCTTATTTATTTCTCATTCTCACTTGTGGCTGGTGTGTGTGTGTGTGTGTGTGTGTGTTTTATCACACTGGGTTCAGCACTAATGAGGCAGGTGACAGTGTGGGTCTGAGCGACGGAACAGTATGTCAGCAGGCCGAGCTCTGCATGACAACATGGAGGGAAGGGAACCGGCCAAAGACACAGAGGAGGGGAGGGAGGGACGATGGAGGGACGGACCAACGGATGGAAAAGTCTGCTGGAAACAGAGTTTGACCAGTTTGAGCTTCTGAAGGCCACGATCAATAGTTTGGGACCGAACCTGCTCCTGCTGGCATCTTGTATCTCTGTTTGACTTGTTTCTTGCCAAATATAAATTTAAAAAAGGAGGAAAAAAAAAAATCGGTGCTGGGTGCAGGATGACTCAAAGCCCAAGACTGGACAAGTTGGACACAAAAAAAAAAAAAAAAAGCTGAAATGAAACCAAAACAATTCAACTCAAACTTTACAAAAACTTTGGATTTTCCAAAGAAAACTTTTTGGCTTATTCAAAAATAGTCCCAAATTCAGCCAGAAAATGTTGTTATCATGTTTGAAATGTTGTGAAATGTTGGAACTATTTATCAGAGTCCTCAGGCGAGTTGTCACTGGTTAAATTTACGGACGTTACTCAAAAACAAAAAAAAACATTCGGTTTCTGCTTTTCCTTTGGCCAAAGACATTACAGGGGATCAAGTCGATTCAAGTCACATTTATCGTGCTCTACATAGGAACTGAAATAGCGTTTCCCTCTGCCCCACTGAGTTTAAAATATAAAACAATATCCGACCCAGCAAGCGTTCGACACAGGGCACACGCGATCCAGCATGGGTGACTAAAGTTTGAAGTGTGGGTGAATTACTTTTTTACCTGTCATTTTATTTTATTTTTTCACGTGTATAAGTTAATGACAAATTTCCTGGTGACATTTGATGAGAAAAAAAAAAGTTGTGGCCACGGGATAATAATAATAATACTAATAATAATAATAATAATAATTATAATAGGCAAGTTCACAGCAGTTTGCTTGATATATGCAGATTGAACGTCGGTACAATTCCTTCTCCTCTCAGAGTTGTTGAGTAGACGGTGGAGGTAGATGTTACCAGACTCATATCTAGGATTTCCTGCTTTCAGATTTTTCTGTTATAGTAGAAACTAATCTGCCAATAATGGAAAATTCTCGGATATCACGACCGTCCTTACAGGGTTTTACCACATACTGTACCGGATGTGAAATCTCGTGTTATGTACCAGTGACTCTGAGCCGTGCCTTCTCCGTCCGCCTTGTGGCTCGATTCATCTTTTATGTAAATCAGTGCGAATGGTTGAATATTTAATGAATTCTTGACGCATCGTTTCATTCCTGATAGACACTATGTGCATTACATGTAGTTTAAATATATAATATTTATGTTTTTCACGTATTCAGATTCAGTCTTGACACTAAAACTACAGTGACGTGTATCAGTTTAATGAAATTGTGCTGGTAGAGTTTCAGTATTATTATCAGGTCTGTGTTTTTGGTGTGAACCACGTAAGTAAAGCGTGGAAAAATAGGCGACACCCCAAAACTCAAAAGTAGACGTGCATCACACACGTCTCGCGTGCCATGTGAACACTGTAAACATGAGCGCCGAAATTAAGAACATACGCGGTGTGTCGTGTATGAACCAGGATTTAGATTGGGCTTAAATTTGTCATATTTGCATTTAATTCAATTTATATTTATTAAATGGAACAACATATTTCACTGGAAACTGAGGAAATGAACAAAAATCTAAACCCCTTACAGAGTTTGTGATGAGCTTCATGATTTCTCAGTTTTGTAGTAGATTTGTCGTCACTTCACCGGCCGTTTGTTTATCCTCCACCTCCGGGGGGCGCTAACGTGACATCTTGTTGCTGAAGTATTTTAGTCTACTTTCACACAGCGCTTTTGTTCAGCTCATTTGTTCTTCCCCGAACACCTTAGAAGACATTTTTTCACATTGACAGCATTTAATCCAGATTATTCTGGTGGGGTTTTACACTTTAGCGATAGCTTTCAGTTTATTGAATGTAATAATGCTGCGGCGCCGTCTGTCCTTTCATAATTTTAACATTCAGTCAATTCGAACAAGCTTTCCTTGATTTATTTTTCCAATTATGGCCTTTTTTTTGATAATCCATTATAATCATTACAATGCGATCCAACCTGTACCTGAGATTACGGGTCAAAGATGTTTTTAGGTTATGGAGGAGATGTGGGATCCGGGTTTCATTTTAAAAACCGCGCAGAATTGAGCGACACAGTGGGGGAAACGGAGCAGCCTTGGTGGAGGTTTGTGCTCTCCGTGTTCTTTCTCTGTCGTCGTTATCTGAGAGAACATGGTGTAAACAGTGAGTGTGAATTTAAAAAAAAAAAAAAATGATGGATTGACTCTAGTTTGATATGACGGAACGCTACACCAGGAGATATCTATGATTTACAAGACTTATCAGCAAACAGGCAGGTTTTAGTGCTGGAATGTATTCTCTCTTTCACTCACTCACACTCACACACACACACACACTTGGGCACAATCATTATCCTCATATCTATAAATATCAGACTTTTTTTTCCCTCCCCCCTCTTTTCCCTCGGCTTCCTTCTCCAGCCTCCGTCTATGTTTGCTCTTTTTCTGGGTCACCTGCTCGGCTCAGCGCTGACTGAGATATTCCAGCTGAGTTACATTCACAGTTTAGTGGAGAGAAGGGAGACGTGCACACGCGCACACGCACGCACACACACAAACACAGGTTGTTCCAGGAGATGCTGGTGTCTAGATTAACACACTCGCTGGAAGCTTGACATAAATATTGTGTAGATGCGCAGAATGTTACCTTTTCATATGATGATATTAGACGACAATATGGATGTAATGTATGCAGGAGTGACGGCTACAAGAATGTACATTTAAATCCTTCTCCGCTCTGGATCCTCAAAAAACAGTCAACAAATGTGTGCATTTATATGTGCATTTATATTATTATTATTTTTTTTTTTTTTATATATTATTTGTCAAATATTCTAACCTGTAGTGCATGAGAGCAAGTGAAAGTGATGCAGCCTTCCCAGCGTTTTAAAGACTTGTGAATTTCATCACTTGTGCAGGACGTACAGCAGCAGTGGGCCAAACCGGGCGAAGGGCCACAAATAAAAGGGTTTAAAGAAATAAGAATTATTAAACCCAACTTTATATGGAACTTAGGGCATAGAATTTACACTTTGAAAGTAAAAATGCGGCAAAATTTCAAAGTAAAATTTTCTCTTTCAAAGTAAAAGTCTGGCTGTGTTTTACTACTTACATATTAATTCGAGTGTTTTTCATTTTAATTGCGGTCCAAGAATGAAAGTCCCAGGAATGAAACGACTCTTGGCACAAAGTTTATTTTGTTTTTCTTCAGATAGATACTAGATAGATACTATTATTTTTATTATTATATCTGTGTCATCTGTGCATGCATTATTTTTTTGTGGGGGGGGGGATTAACATGCATTAAAACATGTGAGACTTTGCACGGAGGTCATGAAGGTGTGAAATTAAAATTAGTTGGTCTGTATTTGCAACTAATTAGGTTGTCATTAGTCACTGGAGTAGAAAGATTAGTTTATAAAAATGCTATCACTGATGAATGCTGCTGTTATGCGCTGCACTGTTTTTTGTTTTGCTCTTTTTTTTGATGTGGTTTTGTGCAGAACTTGATTGTCTTAAACATGCAGTACGAATACAATTTGAGTCGACTAATGAAATATAATCAAATACTCATGTCCTTCCTTCTTCCAAACGTGGACGTCAGAAGTGATGGATTACATCACTTCTTGCTTGACGTTGGGAATCTGTGTGTGTTGAAGCTTTTGCTTCAGTTCTGCGTGGAAATTTCCGTGTCTCTGACATGATGACGATGTTGTTGTTGTTGTGAGCAGTAATGTCACTTACCTATGTGTTGTAAACATGGTTAAACAGCTGACGGGTGCTTTATTTGGGAAACCTCAAACATGTGACCATGGAATATTTTCCTTTCCTTTTCTTCTTGAGGTCTCAAACTTGTGGCCCGCGGGCCACGTGTGGCCCCATGATTTTTTTTTTTTGTAGTTTTTTTTTTAATTAATGATGCCTGACTCTTATTATGAAGTACGAATGAAAAATGGCCACAGAAACTAAGAACTGGCGTCAGATAGTTCCCAAAAATGTGTTTATTTGGTGTCAGTGACACAAACATGTCTGCAGAGCAAAGAGAGGTCTAGTCCAAAGAAACCCCAACAGGTCAGTCATTACCAAGAAGCACATTAATAATTTTCAACTATATTCAACTAATACAAAGAAGAATATTCAAATGTAAATAAGTGAATAAATATGTAAAATAAAACAGTCTGTGCAGAATACCATTAAAATCTCAGTGGGTATTGCAATGTAGTACCATAAATCAAACCTCGACTTTTATGAGTAAACCTGGTTAACAATAACTCAGGATAAATTCTAGTTATGAGTCAAAATAAAGAGTTTATCTTCTCTTTTGAAGGGAAAAAAACAAGCCTTATTTTCTGTTGTGCAACAATAAACTGTCAAATTTTTTTTAAATCAGTGATTTTAAGTTTGTTCGTAAACCAATTCAGTTGGAAGTTTGTTGTTAGGGTGTAAATGCGTGTTAGAAAGGAGGACAGTGAAGCGATCGTGTCTCTCTCTCTCTCTGATCACCAGACAAAGGCGCAACAATAGAATTAGCACTTCAAACAAAACAGGCATTGCTTATTAATATAGAAATAAATAAATAAATGCAAAAAACTGGAGTAGACACTTCATATGTGTCCAGGTCGGTGCAAACACAGCCTGCAGAGGGCTGTTTAATGGATTAGTCTGAATGAAGCCAGAGATGGAGGACAAACATCCACTGATACTTGTAGCTGTGTGTGTTTGTTTTCTCTCCTGATTGCTTGTCTCTGGGATGGAGACACAGCGGTGCTTATTAAATTGGACTTCAAATTTAATAAGCACTCAGTAAGAAGACATGGCCATAAAGTAGTGTCACTATCATCATCAGTGACTTTAATCTTAAATATCCTGGCACTGATGCAAAGTTTCAGAGCAGACTGCACACTGAGCGCCCCCTACTGCTCACATACAGAGACTTGGGTTAACAAAATCTACATCCGTTTAAGTGTACGATTTGTTAAGTATATATTCACGTCTTTATCTCACTGTTAGACAGACTTTTCCAACAGGAAACTGAAGTTTGTAAACCACTCACTCTCCCGCACCAAAGTCCATAGAGGAAAATCAGTGATTTTAGCTCACAGTGACACAGGGGCTGCTGGTCCACTGCTGCCTCGTGTGGTCAGTTTGTGTCACCAAAGTCAATCCAAATGTAGGATTTTAAAAGCCAAGGCAACAAAACAAACCCTTTTCAACTTCGTGATTGAGGCAGCAGTGGATCATCAACTCCTGTGTGCTGTGATGTGAAATCACTGATTTTCTCTATGGACTTTGGTGTGGGAGAGTGAGTGGTTTCCACACTTTCAGGTTCCTGAAGTTTCAGTTTGCTGAATCTACACCAGTTTAGCTCTACAGTATTTTCAGAATATGCTCATGTCTTTATCTCACTGTTAGACATTTTCCAAGAAGAAACTAAAGTTTGTAAACCGCTTACTCTCCCACACCAAAGTCCATAGAGAAAATCTGTGATTTTACATCACAGCACACAGCAGTTGTTGATTCACTGCTGCCTCCATTAGTACGTTCAAATGTCTTATTTTGCAGCTTCAGTATTTGAAATTCTTCATTCACATTTACCTCGGTGACACAAATTGACTGCACAAGGCAGCAGTGGATCAACAACTCCTGTGTGCTGTGATGTAAAATCAATGATTTTCTCTATGGACTTTGGTGTGGGAGAGTGAGTGGTTTACAAACTTCAGTTTCCTGTTTGAAAAGTCTGTCTAACAGTGAGATAAAGACATGGACATATTGTTAAGATACCCTAAGTGTTTAGATAAAAGATAAAAAAAACGAGTAGTAGTCGTTCTCTATAAATAAAACAGACTAAATTCTTGCTGTCCTAAACCTTTTTTCCTTTGGGAAAAGACAAAATTCCATGTGATTTTCCAAACATTTATTTTCTAGTTGATCATCCATCAAGCCCATCCCCAAACTGATGTTCAGAATTGTTTTCAGCCTTACTGTGCCTCCCTTTCATCCATAAAAAAAACCACTTTAAATTGAATGACAGCTACCAAACAGCCTCCATTTTATTCCTGTAGAGGAAGAGAAATGTTGTAGTTGGCGAGAATGAGTCATCACTTTATATCGGCGAGGCTTCATGGACCCGTGAGGGAGAATTAAAACCAATCGTATCTTGTGGAAAAACAACAGTGAGCTTTTTCAAACCTCAGCCACACTGTGAAGATTTAATGTTTCTCCCTTTTCTCAACTGACAGCGTTTTGGACTGGATCTTTATTTAAAAAAACAAAACAAAAAACAATTGAAAACATGAGCTCTCATCTATTTCCACTGATGTTTCCCAGAGCAGCTTTGTCGACTCAGTTAGAAATGAATGTGCTGTTATGATCTGACCAGAGACTTGCTTTCCTCTCAGGTGAACTCACTGAATCTCACTTTATTTTGTCTTAATACAACAAAATGTTCACATGATCAGCTGGAGATGAGAGGATGGAAATGGTTCTGTGGTTAACAGAGTTAAGGATTGGAGTTCTGGTTGAGGAAGGAGTTGAATGATCCAAACTGAGGTCATTAGTTCAGGAGAAGTGCTGTGGTGATTGTTCACTCGGTGAAACGTGGACGAGCTCTACTTGGTTCAGTCTGTGAACAGCAGGTGTTTCTTGTGGACGTTAACTTCTGAGGTCGAGGGAATTTAAACGTAACCAAGTGGAATCGACTGTTTTGTTGCCTCACTAACTTCCAGGTTAAATCCAAACTTTAACGACCCGCTTTAACCAAGAGCTACTGGTCCAAGTGTGTTGGTGAGCTCTTCTGTTTAGGTTTTTTGTTTCATTTGTTTCAAAATATGCTGTAATTCAAAGTCTGCTCTGACATAATTGCACATAATTTAAATACCCTTATTTCCCTTTTGTAAATAATTGCACTTTATGCTCTTCTTTTGCACCAACGACCAGAACAAACTCCTCATATTGTGTGAACTTTAACTAGCAATAAACGCAATTCAGATTCAATAATTTATGATTCTATTCTCAACTGTTGAGAAGAAATCCAAAGCAGGAATGAGGGATATTGGCCTTTTTGCCGATATATCAGGAGTGCCAGGGCCAATATACATTTTTTAGTCTCTTCTGTTGTGAAATAAAGACAACAGTTTTCATACTCATTTCACTGTGCAAAATAAATAAGCATAGCAAAATAAGAGGAATAGAAGTAGCATCTTATTCAGAGGATTTTTACCTGTTTACCGATATCTGATGACACTTTTTTGAAGCCAGTATTAACTGATGTCAACAATATCGGGCAAATAATACAGTTTTTCACTGGTTAATCTGTCAATAGTTTTCTCCCAGGAAAAATGTTGTTCAGTGTTTCCCAAACCCAGAAGTGAGGATGTTCTCAAAATGTCTTGAAACTAAAATAAATCAGTTTTAATTCTGGGCAGACTGATATTTGTGTTTTTAAAATTGTCGGCATTTGCCGATAATTATTTATCAATTGGCCAGTTATTACAAATGACATTATTTTTTTTTGTTTTCAGTGACCTGTTTTATGTGTTTAATCTTTAGTTTCTACATTTTTATTAAAAAAAATCACTTAAGTTCTCCAAAAAAAAATGAAAGACATCACTACTCAACTTCGGCGAGTCCCAGTTGTCCACAGCTGACGACTGAACCAACTGCAAGGACTATCCTTAAAGCGTTAAAAGCCTCTGTGAGGTTAAAAAACTAAATATCAGTTGTTTTAATATCACTATAAAAATTGTGTTGTGTTTTTTGGGCTCTAGTTTTCAAATTTCAGTCATATTTTGTTCAAAACAGCTTGTCTGACGAAGGATTTGTCTGCAAATCCTTCTTCCTTTTTGTCCTTAGACCTGAAGATCCTCTGCAGTTTTGCTTCCTCGCTGTCATTTTATCCTCTCACCCTCTCTTTTCCGCAAAACGTGTCCCATCTAAACCGCTGAACATTCACTGTGAAATATTTCCAGCTCCTCCGTCGAATCTGCTCGCACCTTCGCGTCTGCCTCTTTTTTCGTGTCCTCCTCCTGAGCCGTTGATTGAGTGTTGGATGTGGAGAATTTGTGAACGGTCCCTGGTTTTTGATTGTTGGCTTTATCTCCTGCCCATAAATCGCCACGTCTTCAGACGTGGATCTTTTCTCTGAAAACCGTGTTTTTCCTGCCTCCTGTGGCAGAAACTCTCTGGCGTTTAAAAGAAACATCATTTTTCTCACTGTCGTGTAGGCTGGACCTTTGTGAGGTCACGATAAAGACGGAGTTAATGGAGTGCAGTGGGAAAAGGTGGACAGCGGGGGCAGTGCGTCAGACGTTGGTCATTTTCCATGTGAAAACATCAGTCCTTGTATTTGATATTTTTCCACTTCCACTGAGCTGAGTTAACTGAATCTCAGCGAATATTGGATGACACACATAATATAATTTATATAATATTTATTTGTATTTGGGTTTTTTGTACCATTGACCAGAACAAATGCCAGATGGATTAGGTTTGATTTGTCTGTTAGGGACTGTATAACAATTAATAAAAGTGGTACATAAATAAAGTTTCTTCTTATCATTATTATATTACCTGGCAGTAAACCTGATTCAGACTCATATTTATCCAGATATTACATTTTTTCCCCTCTTTAAACCAAATAAATTTAATTTGATACAGTGCATAGTTATTTTAGTTTCTCTTTTGAAAATGTATTTTCGATTTGACGGGACAGAAGTGGACTTTTTCAGGACTCCTGGATTGTGGGATTATGAGTGTTTGTGTTTTTTGCTTTAAAATTTAGGTGGGTTTTGTGTTTTTCCTGAAACTACTTTAATATAGGAATATTTTGTTTTCATTCAGGCTTCCATTTTAGTACATAGACACAGAACTCAATGAATGATTGTTAAAATGACAAAAAAAATAAATAAATAAATAGACCGGTTTGTCACCTCAAACTAATAAAATTAAATAAATAAATTAAATTTAAACCCCAAATTCAAATCATTATATTTTCCAATTTTTGTTGCAGGATGCAAAAACAATAATTACAAAATGTGATAACTTAGCTTTTTTTTTTTTTTTTTTAATCTATTGCAGAGACGTTGGAGACTCGTGGACAGGTTTCATGGCTCTCAACTCTCCAGAGTCCGTCATCGTCCCAGAAAATCCCCGGATTCCGCGATGAAGGCAAATGAAAAGAGGTAATAAAAAGAAAACTCAACATAATCGTGTGCATAATCAAACGTTCGCTCAGCCCGAGCTCATAAACAGTGATTTGAGTGTGGAGTTTATTACATTAATCATGTAAACGTTGCTCTCGCGATTAAAACAGAACTGTTGTTTATTGCTTGTAATTGTGTTGGTGTCGGGCATTTGCTCGCAGGAAACAACCACATGCAGCTTTAATATTTGATGACGTGAGTGTGGAAGCAGGTTCCCTCTTAAATGTTGCCCTGAGAGGAGCTTCGCACAAACTCTTTTGAATATCCACGTCCAACCTGGTACAGTTGGCAATATTCTTCTCCTTTTTACCCCCTTTGTTTATCTGTGGATCCCAGTACATTATGTCTGAAAGCATGTGAATGCATGAGGATTATCACATGATTGCTCCAGTGAGGTTGGGGGAGGGGCGAGGGTGCACAGTGCCTGAGGGGAGGTACTTTTTTTTTTTTTCTTTTTTTTTTAATAGTATGTTACTGTTGTCAAAAATCGCAACTGGAAATGATGTCACACAAGTTGAGTGCATTTTAGTTTCTACAGAACTTCACAAGTTTGAATAGCGGTGATCAAATTGTGGGTTACTGTGCTGTGAGCGCAGTGAGGGTCGATATCTTAAGAATACACTCATGTCCGTATCTCACTGCAAGACGGTCTTTTCAAACAGGAAACTGAAGTTTGTAAACCACTCGCTCTCCCACGCCAAAGTCCATAGAGAAAATCAGTGATTTTACATCACAGCACACAGCAGTTGCTGATCCACTGCTGCCTCCATCACTAAGTTCAAATGTCTTATTGTGTCACTTTGGTTTTTGAAATCCTTTGTCCAGATTTACCTCAGTGACACAAAGTGACCATGCGAGGCAGCAGTGGACCAGCAGCTCCTGCGTTTGCACGAGCTAAAATCACAGATTTTCTCTATGGACTTTGGTGTGGGAGAGTGAGTGGTTTACAAACCTCATAGACTTCAACTGATGTAGATTTTATTAAGTGAGTCTTTTGTTTGTTGGCTAAAATCTGTTCTTTTTTGATAGCTATGTTTTCAAAGAGCTAGCATAATCGCTAGGTTTGCTAACTGGCAAGCTAATCTAGTTTATTTAGTAAAATGCAACACATTCTACTATTTCATACATCAAAACAGTAATAACATGGCAACGGACTTGAGTTAGTAACGAGTGAACAACATCTTCAGGAGTTCAAACGAGTTGATAAGTCGGATTTACAACGACAATTGAAACGTCCCACTTACAACTGGGAAATGACAACATCCAAGTACAACAGCAGTGGAGTATAAAAGCTTTCAAACGCCACACTTTGATCATGAGATACAGCTGCGCTTTAAAATAACAAAGCTGGAGATGTTTGAAGGAGAAGACAGATGTTCTCTTCACCTTCGTCGCATCACTTCACTCAGGAAAAACCGTGGCCGGCCTGAAGAGGAAACAGCTGATTTCTCTTTTTTTTCTGTTTCTTTTTCTCCTGGTAGTTCTCCAACTTTCTTTAATGTCGAGTCAAAGTCACGATCACGAACCGACTTGAGCTCACAGGAAATGCTGTTGGAGCAGATTTAGAAGCTTCCAGGGCAAAAACGTGTAAAGGTTTGGATGGATCAGTGCAGCTCGGTGCATGTTTGAAATGACCTCTCTCTCTCTCTCTCTCTCGCTCGCCCTGCAGTGTCATGTGACGCAGGCCTGAGTCCAAGCTGCAACTGTCAGAAACTTTGGTGGACAGATTTAAACTCGCTGTAAACACAAACTTCCTCCAGACGAACCTGGAAAATTTCCCAAATCCCCAAAAATGCAGTCGGACAAAACAAGGCAAAGAGAGGAAAAAAAATACAGGAGACGTGTCTCGTATGTCAGCGTTTGACTTGTTAAAACACATGCACTGTGTATAAAAAATGTGCTGTTTATGCAGTCGGTCTGTCAAAGTTTGAAGGTATTGACGGTTTGGTGATGTAATTATTCAGCGTTCGCTGCCCGAGCAGGAAAAGCTGAGTTTGCTGGTTTTTTCCCCCTTTTCTCCTGACAGCTCCGATGCTCCTCAGCCTCCCTCCCCCTCCCCCGTCCTTATCCTCCCTCTTCCCTGATGGAAGCCACAGCCTGTAGTTGACCCTCTTTCACACAAACACACACAGACACGCTGACATGTGCGCTGTACATTCACAGTGTTTCACCTCTAATAACAGTTTACATAAGCTTTTTTTTCTTTTTTATTCCACATGTACACGAATGTACATGTCAACATGTGTACACAGCAGAATTCATAACGAAACACTGTAAAAGTGTACATTAATTTGAGTTAAAACAACACATTTCAAAGTGTTAAATACTTTATATTATAAAACAAAACTTTCATCTGCCCTCACTAGTTATAAATTAGGGCTGGGCAATAAATCTATTTTGTCTATGAACTCGCTTTTGTCGTTGATGAGGATTTGTTTTTAATGAAAATTGGTGATCCGAAAATCCTCCTGGGCTCCCGTACTTAAAGAGAAGCTCCTGGAAGTCGGGATATTTTTTGAAGTCAGTATCGAAACTTAATGAAAAGTTCCTCTAAAAAGGCTTGTATTTCGTTGCGCTTTTGTTCACAAATGAAAATTACATGAGAAAAATTTAAATTTTTTAATAATTTCTTCTTCTAATTCTTTCTTCCATTTTTTTAAATCAAGTAAATCAAGTTTGTAAGAAAAGTCATATCACTGTTAAATTTACAGAAATGTTTTTACACACATTAAACTAAAACTTAACACTTAACACTTCAACATCATGCCTCTTTTTATTACAATATGTAATTTTTCATCTGTTTCCATTGTAGAAACTGTTTTTACATGAAGCCAAAGACAGTTTTCACATTGTGAATACTGAGCATTTAACCTAACCTGACCTTAATGATTTATTCATATTTCATAAAACCCAACTGGGACTCGGTTAATAATTCCAAATTTAACTCCCACAAATGAAACATACTCTTTAAAATTACTGGAAAAATAAATAATAATCATAAAAGTTTGTGGTTTGAATTGACTTTTTTTCCCAACAAATAAAAATGCAAATATATAAAACTATGGCTCTAAAACAGGCACATAATCTTTTTAATCTGTCAAAATCAAATCCACAAACTGTTCTCTTATTATTTAATTTTTCAATTTAAATTGAGCCTTGTTGTTGTTTTCTTTTATCAGGTGACTTTTGTTCCACCTGCTGTGTTTCTGTGATAATAGCATTACCACCATCACATGATGAAGTCATGAGCTTAAATGTATCTGATTTTCTTGAATCTGTTCTTCCGATTCAACAGCTGTGATCATTTTTGTCAGCTCTTCGGTTCATGAGGTTTAGAAAGATCTGTAATTATAATAATAACGCTTACATAATGATCATAAGAAGAGCTTTTTTACAGGTGGATTTCCTGCTGCTGTGACTTTTTTTGTTTTGTTTTCACGATGAACCGCGGAAAGAACTGTAAAGAGAGAGAAGGAGGGAGGAAAAGATTCCTCTATAATGAGAAACAGATGATCGTGTTCTTTCTGAGAGAGAGAGAGAGAGAGAGAGCGTGCGTGTGTGTGTTTGTTTTGTCAAAACTTTATTGCTAACACATTCAGATGATAGATCGTGCTCCACTTTTGCAGAACACCAGTGACACAACGCACAAAAACAAATTCTCCTCTTTGCAGTGAAAATTTTCAGGTACAAGGTTTCCTTTCCTTTCCTTGGCTCGGCCCCGCGGTGTGGTTGCGGGGTTGTGCAGAGGTGAGCGTGTGTGGGTCGACGTTGCCGTGGGACTGACGGCGTTTTTTGTTTTTTTTCCCCCGGCCTGAAAACCCGGCTCACGGCTGAGGAGAATGTTGTCGAGTGTTATGAAAGCAGATCTTGGCAGGCTGTGTTTTTTTTATTTCATTTTATTTAATTTATTTTTTTTCCCGCCCACTGCTGAGGAAGAAGAAGTCATCATCTATAAAACGCTCGTCCAGAGATGATGATGACATCGCTGGCTCTTATTAACGCCGCGGGTTTAGTTAGGAGTTTGTTTTTAGCTGCAGCTCACGAGTGACTGTTTCTCGGCTCGACTTGTTTTTGTCAGGTTTTAAATATGACTTAAGACGCCGCAACATTTACCTCATTCATGGAAAAATAACTTTTATTGCACAGTAAAACAGCTGATGAAGCAGCAGAGAGAATGATTTTTAGGTTTCTAATCTGTTTTTGCTTCAGTTTGAAACGTTAGAAATGTCTGTAATGTATATGGAAAAATGACTGCCATTTTGTATTAGTAGTTCAATAATAAACTTTAATCGTAAAGTTAATTAAGTGATGTGATGGAGAATGAGTTTTGTTACTCATCCTGAGACTCTGTTTCCCAGGGGTGGGTCAAAATATCAAAATTATGATATAATCCTTTCTCATGCAACACGATCATGGATATGCCAGGGAAAATATCAATATTTTAATTACTTAAGGGGCTCTGAAGTTAACCATCCCTGCCAGTTTCGCTCTTTGGGCGTTGCTATTTCATGTCTCCTCACGGTGGCGCTGCTCAAATGAATGAGAAGTTAACTGGCCAAAGAAGAGAGTTTACGGTGAGATAATGTCGGAGAAAGCTATTTTTACATCCATGTTGAATGCAAAGACTTGATGCGCTTTGTTCAATATGTTGTGAATAAATAGAGAAATCCGGCACTTCTCACTGACTTTTTGTTTTGTTCCGTTTGACATAAGATATATAGCTATATGATTGTTTTACAATATAATGTTTATCACAGAATCATTCATGGTATTGTGGTATTTTAGTTTTCATTAAAAAGAACTTGGAAAAATTAAGAAAGAAAAATAATTATCTAATTCTTTCATAAAGCTAATTTCATCTAATTTATTCTTAAATACACAAAATAATAAATAATAAATAGAATCTAAAATGACTATATTATGATGAAATTAAAGTGTAAAAATGTCTTTTGAGTTGTTATTGAATTTTAAAAACATGATGGTTTGATGAGACGAAATAGTTTCTCCATCACTTTGATTATTGATTTGACATTGATTATTTCTTTGTGCATGACTAAAAAAAACCAGTAACAATTTGCGTGGAACTAATGCGACGCTAACTTCATTCATATTTAAGTACAATAAAAATTGCTTGACTTTTGACTTAGCGAGATGGTACATTCTCACCAAACACTTCTTAAATTTTTCGTACAATGAGATCAATGCAAAGATGATGCTTTAGCTCCAGGTCAGCGGTCGCGTGTTGTGTTTACTCAAGATAAGCGCATATCAAAAATGAACATGATCCAGTGAGTAACGTGACAAGAAAAACTATAAAGAAATATGAAACCGTCGTGCCTCTGTCTCACTCTCTCTCACACACGTGGTTACATCACACACTCATACGTCTCTGCCACAGGGTGATTTATGAGGCTGTAACTCGTCCGGGTGTCATCTTGAACCACAAAGACCATAATTCACTTTAGCTGAGTTTTATTTGTTTAGCACCAAATCACCACCTTCTGTACATTAACTCAGCGAAAGGTTGAGACTTCGTGATATCACTAGTTCTTGACATGAGCCAGGACAAACGGACACACACACACGCGTTTGCGCTTCTATTAAAGTGAGGACCCTCATAGACATAATACATTCCCTAGCCTTAACCATCACAACTAGATGCCTAACCCTAACCTAAACCCAATTCTAACCCTAGCCCTAAAACCAGGTCTTAAACCTGAAAAAGTCCTTTTAAGGGGTGACAAAAATGAGGACCAGCCAAAATGTCCTCACTTTGTCAAAATGTCCTCACTCTGCAGGTGTTTTTACAATTTTTGGTCCTCACTCTGCAGCAAGTACAAGAACACACACACACACACACACACACTGAGGTGGTCATGTTTCATCAAACCAGTGAACACCGCGGCGTCCTGCCCTTAGCCAGCCCCACGGCAGTCTGGGAAATGGAGTGTGCTGGCTCGCAGTGACCTTTGGACCGACAAGCTGAGAGCCAAATGTGGACTGACACACCCTGCTGTGTGTGTGTGTGTGTATGTGTTATAAGCAACAAAAGATGCAAAGATGGTTAGGGAGGAGGAAAATGTGAGGGGTGATTAGATAAAGGAGACATGATGATGCAACAATTGCAGATGGAAACTACCGTAAATACTACTAAATAACTAACTGATGTAAGCGTTGGAGGGAGTAACTGGCAAATGGATATTAAAGAAGAAGACATTCACTGGAAAATCTAATTTCTCATGTTTTTTTGGTGTGTCCCCGTGTCCTTCCTGTATCTAAACATCACTAAAGTGTCACAATAAACACTTCAGCCACTTCTGAGAAAGAAGGGCTTCTCTGTTTACCTGCGCTCGAGCAAGCGATTTTGAAAAGTCCAGTTTAGTTACGTAACTCGCACATTTGCCGTGCAACGAACCCTCGCCCAACAGCTACTTCCGTCATGGGCGTGAACATTCAACCTGAAGAAGAAGAAGAAGAAGCACCGCGGAGCAGTCAGTCAGCTGGTAGCTGGCCAATCACAAGAGACTCAGTGTTCTGGGGGGCGGGCATTAGGTCAGAAACAGAGTGCCTAGTAGACATTAGTAATTTTGATTTTTACTTCAAAAAAGATTCCATTCTATGTCACCTTTAAATATATATATGGCACTTTTCTTGAGCAACGCATGGTGAAGTCTCTTGCCTAGCACACTGGAGCTGGGAATTTAACCCGCAATCTTCCTACTGAAAGGCCACCCCTTAACATCACCCACTAAAAATACACACACACACACAGTGCAGGTGTAGGGCAGTTGTTGGTGACCCCCCCCCCCGAGGTGAAGGTCCACAGATGGGGTTTGGAGATTGTTTCCTTGTGTTGAATCCGCTGGGCTTTAATTGGCTGCTGCTCTATCTGACCTCTGACCTTTTTAGCACAAATGACCACAGCACCTGAGACAAAGAGAGAGAGAGAGAGAGAGAGACTTCCCATCAGGTGTTTTTTAGCAAACGGATTCCATGGAGTGATTTATGTTGCTGAATCAATCCAGGGAAAAAAGCTTTCATAGCCGCCACCATCCTGGGATTTCTGAGGTATTTTGCTGCGATATATATATATATATACATTGTAGGTGTTTCATCCCCTTTCATGATGATTGTGTGTCTGTAAAAAGGCTATAACATTTATTTTAAAATGCTTTATTTAAATTTCAGTAAATCCACAATTTGATGACATGATGACAAACAGGGAAGTTAAAAATAGGAATATTTCAACAACTTTATACCAGCTTTAGCTGTATTTTTTAATTATTATTTAACAAATAGTTTGTAATTTAGTAAATTCTATTTTGAGCGCCCTCTGATGGTGAAATTCCATTGACCCATTCAAAATCTTCATCACAATTAAAGATGGAAGTCTTCACTGGTTTGTTTGTTTTTTTGTTTTTTGCACTGCCCCCTACTGGTTTCTGTGATCGTGTTGCTATGCGGTATGGAATACTAAAGTCATTATATATTATACTACCAATTTAAGCTCACCTAGCTAGCTTCATGCTAACATACACCATATGAAGTGGAAGACACTTAATCCAAAGTGTAGTAAAAAAGACACTTAACTTTGTCCCAATTCCCACTTAAGAAAGTCCGAGGCAACTGTAGCATGGTATATGCTAACACGAGACAAATGGACAAGATACAGTAAGTTAGCTAGTTATCAAAACCTAGCTATAATGTGAACATGATGTACTGTAATGCGATGAATGAAATTCTGTGGAACGCGGTAGCCGTCGGTGTGATGTCATTCCCAGTTCTGACCTTCAGGACAATGTTCTTATGCTGCGTTCATACCAAACGCAAATTTTCATGCATTGGCATTAGACGCATTGTTACACTCTTTTTGTGTGGAAAGTCTGCAGAGAAGAAACCATTATGTGTGGTTTCACAACACCATCCAGGGCCAGACACGACTTTGGTGAGTTTCACCGTTTACTTCAGGAGCTCCATATGGATAAAAACTTCCAGAGAAACTTTGGCACGACAAGCAGATGCTCAGCAGCTGAGACAAAACACATGTAGTTAGTGTCGCTCCGGGAAATCCTTGCCTGACTTTAATACGAGCTAGGAAGTGTCAGCATTTTCTTTCTCCTCCATTTACAGAAGAATCTGGCCACGGGAAAGTACGTGATCATCTGGTCCATCTTAACTCCGACTGGCCATCGTGTCCACGCGATTCTTTGCCAAACGTGAACATTTTCAACTCGAGCGTTGGAGCGACTGATGCGAAATCCCCATCTACTTGCGTCTGTACATTGACTCTGTATGTAAACTCACCGTGCAACAAATTCGCGTAGCATCCAGTTTGAGCACAGCATTAGCATTAGCTAACACGCTAAATTAGGCTGCTAACACTGTCAGTGGCCCGCCAGGAGGCCATCCATTGTGAATTAATCATTTGCAACAACACAACTGGCTGATGTACTTCCTGGTTATGCTCTTTCTAAGCAGATGATTGGCTTTTGTGTAGAAGAGGCGGGACATGTGCCATGTCTTTATTTATCCAAAAACAGTGGGCTTTTTTAGCTACAAGGGAGTTATTTCTGTATGTTTATCTGAGTGATAGATTCATTTTGTATCATACATTTTCATTGTAAACTATATATATTGTTCCACATCAACACAATTGAAATTCTAATTTGAAATTCTGTGAACTATCTATCATTGACATTTTTATTGTGATCATGATTGAACATGATGTAATCTTAAGCTTATATTGCCCAACCCGACTGTACAGTTGGACCCTCTTTCACTTGACTGCCCCCTACTGTCCAGATAGATGCTCGGTGACCCCCAAGGTCATTTGAGTTTGTGACCCCCGGTGGGGAGTGTTTTTATCAACTGGCTTTGCTAACAATGGCTCACCTGAGACATGTTTTTTTCCAACTTCTTAACTAGAACGTGGTCAACTCTGACTTCTGATGTAACTAGTACATATTGTGTATGTTAGCATTTTTTTTTTTGGTCAATTTGGTTAATTTAAATGTTTGAATCAAAATTGACAGCAATCTTACATATTTATTCCATATGATTTTATGAAAGTGACAGGAAAACTTGTATTTCCGAATACTGTATATAACTTAATTATAGTGTAACAGAAATTCAGAAATATTTCTGGATTTTATACTTTTTCGTTTTTCTGTATAGTGCTAAAAAACATGGACACTAAAAGAAACAGAATTTAGGCTCAGTGTGTTCACTAACATCAGTGTCTCTGTTGAAAAAGAAAAATAACATGTGTTTTAGACCCTGTGTGACTGGTAACATTATAATATTCATGATCCGAGTGAACCAGTGTGGTGCATAATGCTTTTTTAAGCTACTCACACAGAGAAAAGAGATGGAGAGGAAATTGGCTGAACGGCATGAAATGGAGAAGCAGAGATGGAGAGAGAGAGAGAGAGAGTGTGTGTGGGAGTGAGAGACAATGACGTGCAGAGGAGGAAACGAGACAAAGAGAGTGAGGGGAAAAAAAGACACTGAATTTTTACAGGAAGTAACGAAGCCAACTCTCTAGAGCAGAGAGGAAGTGAAAGTGAGGGCACTTCCTGTTCAAATTTCACCCCACCACTGTCATAACATCAACACTCAAACACTCACCAGAACATGTTTACTGTGGAAAAACAAACAGTTCTCATGTCAAAATAGAAGGACAAAAAAAAATGCATATTTTAATCATAAAAGGGACATTTAATTTCAGATGATGTGGAATCATGAGGAGAATTAAACAATAACTGCACTCACAGTTGTTACATGGAGTGTAACCAAACCTGAAAAATGAGAAAAACTGAAAAAACTTCCATAAAAGTTCACATAAACTTCTCAGAATACAGTAATTTTTCATAAAGGAAGTAACAATAGGGTCAGAAAAACAACTGAACTGCATCCTTTAAAGATGAAAGACTGGATGAATAAATATGTGGGTCGATAGATGATACATTGACTGATAGATAGATAAAACATTTAATGCTTAAAACAATCAGGATATATCGAAGCCAGACGAAACTTTTAATTATGATCTTAAAACTTAGATGAAAAAAGAAAAACCGTCACCGTCATCGTTTGCATCAGTCCGTGATTCATTGTGTTTTCATTATGATGTTGATCAGGATAATAACGAGTCTTTGAAACAGAAGCGTATGCTTTTAAATTTAGCTGCTGACATTGTAAAATCGGTGAGATTTAAGTGAAGGAGGTGACGTTTCCTGTCACTCCATCTTCAAACTCTCTCTCTCCCTCTCTTGCTTGCTCGCTCTCTCAGGTGGCAGATGATTAGTTATCGATCATCAGTTCACACAATCGTTTGGTCGATGCTCTAATTGCCTTTTCTCTCTGTGTGGGCTACACAGGAGGCGATCGATTATCAGCTCATGGGGGGGGGGGGGGGCGGGGGGGGGGGGGGGGGGGGGGGGGGGGGGGGGCGAGTGGTTCAGTCCAGTATATATGAGCTCTAACTTCAACTGTCTGGTTGCTATCATTTCTACATCGCAGCTTCATTAAAGCCCACACATTATTGACCTGGAGTCAGGATTGTCAATACACACACACACACAGGGATTTATGTGAACGGACAGATTTGGTTTTGTTTTGAAAAAGTTCCTAAACCTGTAACTTGAGCTTCAGCTAAAATTAAATCCAAGTAAATATTCGGTTTTTATTCATGTTTGTGGCCAAAATTTTGACTTTTAATGACTGAAAGTAAAAAAAAAATTAATTGTTGCAGATCACTTTTTCTGTCTGAGTGGGTGGGTCGTCGTCGTTGTTAGTTTCACATCAAAGCCAAGGAAATTAGGCACACACTTAAAGAAAGTTGTATAATATTTGTGACGGTATCTCCCTGAATTTCAAAATAAAAGTGTTTATTGAAATACTTTGTCACTTGTCACCTCAGTGATAAGATGACCTACTGAAGTCCTTTTATTAGTCTAACAAAAAAGTGAAATTCACATCTATTATCTACAATATTGAAAAATATGAATGCAGAATAGATGGCGAGTAACCAGAATATAATATTTACAGTGGATTTGGCATACGTCACTTTAAAAATTTTAATTTTAAATGAGTTATTAGGCACAGTTATTGGTGTTTTTATTTAAACGCACACATTTCAACATTAAGTTACGGTTGTGATGAAACTAAAACGTTCTTCCTCATCAGTCTCTGCCTCATCCTGTCATCCCACCCCCCCACTCTCTCTCTCTCGATCTCTCACAGAGTGAGTGGGCTGCATATTGATTTTTACTGTTGAACTCGCCCTCTCTCCCCTCTCTCTCTCTCTTTTCCTCACCCCCACAGACACAAACTGACGGAGAAGTTGATTAGGAGCAGCTCTAAATATATCCTCACCCTCCTCTTCTTCCTCTCTTTCCTCTCACTCCCTCACCCACTCGCTCTCCCACACCAGTTCAATCGCTCGTCCTCTGCATTCTCCCTCTCGCCTCATTCGCCTGGACGCTGCTCTGCCAAGTGCTTCCTCCTCCTCCTCTTCTCTCCATTTCCTCTCCTCTCGCTCTGAGCATTTCATTTATCAAACTCGCCCCCATCCAAGAAAAAGAGATAGAGGGAGAGATAGACATGGCCAGGTTTGTTTGGCTGAAAAACGAGATGATAATTTAAGGAATCCAAGAATGACGAGCGGTCGTCCATTTTCTGGATCTTAGAAGGAACCAAACATAAAAAGTTTTAGTTTAGGTTGTTTAGAAGTGTGGTTTTTAGAATAGCAATGACTGTGCTGTGAGCGCCCCCTGCTGCTGAGGACCAGTCTCTCACTCTCGGTCATACACTGTCATGGAGACGCTAATAAAATCTACGTCAGCTTAAGTCTGCGATTGGTAAGACAGAATTTTCCAACAGGAAGCTCAAGTTTTTGAACCCCTCACTCTCCCGCACCAATGTCCATGAAGAAAATTAATGATTTTAACTCACGGGGACGCAGGAGCTGCTGGTCCACTGCTGCCTCGTGTGGTCAATTTGTGTCACTGAAGAAAATCTGAACAAAGGATTTCAAACGCTGAAGTCTCAAAATAAGACATTTGAACTTACTGATTGAGGCAGAAGTGGATCAACAACGCCTGTGTGCTGTGATGTAAAATCACTGATTTGCTCTATGGACTTTGGTGTGGGAGAATTAGTGGTTTACAAACTTCGGTTTCCTGTTGGAAAAGTCTGTATAATAGTGAGATAAAGATGTGAACAGGTTCTTAAGATATCATAGACTTAAACTGACGTAAATTTTATCACACACGACTTTTGTTAAAGCGGATAAAATACTCTTGTTCCCATTGTTTTCCCACTGCCAGCCGTGTTTTCACTGAGGATGAACTTGGGGTTTGAACAGACCGTGTGTTATTCTTTCACACAACCACGTCTCAAAAATACCTGAACTTTAAGATTTATTTGTGTTGGTTTAGATACAACTCAGTGGCAAACACACACACACACACACACACACACACACGTTATTCCTCCATACATAAAATCTACCTGGCAAACTTTTCTGCTTGCCTCACCTGCACTTAACCTGATCCTGACTCACTCACACATGCATGAGAGGCTGTGTGCAAGGAAACCTGTTCAAGATATGTACATATACATAAGTTTTATTTTTTTCCCTAAGTTTCACTGCACTATTTTTTTTAAAAAGCAGACCAGATTTGGAGACAGGTTTTTCACAGAATTTTGCATCCAATGAAAAAAAGGAATAGAAAAAAATTGGAAAAATGTCAACATTAATATATGTAACAATTATTTGTGTTGTAGCTAAACCAGCGGTCAGTAATTTAAATGTTTATTTCATCTTAAAGAAAATTTTATTAAAGAATTGATGTTGTGCATCTTCAGAGCAGGTCACATTAATACTTACTTAGAAAACAGACATTTAAGCTGTGAATAGTTATGTATGTTAGCTGATTTCGCTAGTTTGCAGAAAAGACAGCTAATATATGAGAAGCCTGTTTATACAGTTTAAACATGTCAACATTAATATATGTAACAATTATTTGTGTTGTAGCTAAACCAGCGGTCAGTAATTTAAATGTTTATTTCATCCTAAAGGGCCAAACCAACAAATGTATGACTGTAAAAAGCTGGAACAATGAATCCATTCATGAATTATTATTCATTAAGTATAGTAATTGCCACCAATTTCAGTAATTATAAAAGCAAGTTGTTTGATTTGTCAGCTTCTTAAATGTCAGCGTATATTAGTTTTTATTTGCTTGGGGTTTTTTGTATTGTGAAAAGAAAAGCAGTGAATCGTCTGCGTAGAGGTTTGTTTTGGCGCTTCATAAAGTCGAGAAGGAAACTTTTAAAAACTCTATGAAGGAGCAAGACATTCATGCAGAAAATTTTATTAAAGGATTGATGTTGTGCATCTTCAGAGCAGGTCACATTAATACTTACTTAGAAAACAGACATTTAAGCTGTGAATAGTTATGTATGTTAGCTGATTTCGCTAGTTTGCAGAAAAGACAGCTAATATATGAGAAGCCTGTTTATACATTTTCCTAACAATTGTTTTGTCTTAGTTGATATTTTGTTGTAGTGTTGTTGTTTTTTTCTTTTTATTTTGTATCTGGAAGTGTAAATAAAACCCCACAATTCATAGAGTTTTGACTTTGAGAAACACTTTGTGTTTTTATAATAATTTGCAAAAGGTTTTTCATTAAAATGAGCTGCTAAAAACAATAAAAGTGATGAGAGACAGACAGAAAAGTTTCAGGACTTTAAAATCAAAACAATGAGCATTTGATCCTTTTGTTAATTCGTATATATCCTAAGATTAGTCCACTGAAAATGAAAAATAAACACATACCGAGTCCAAACGCACACAGAGACTCAGTGAGTCACAGTTTTCCTGGTGTAAATGAAGGTTAGAGGGGATGCACAGTGTAGTATCGTGTTCTGCATATACATGGATGTAAACACAGCAAAGTGACAGTAGTGTGGGACAAACAAACAAACAAGCATCTCACCAGGTCGCGCTCTCCGGGCCGAGTGCGCACCGCTGTGCGTCTCCCTGGTTTAAATCGCATTTGCCTTCTCCTGCAGATTTAGTGAACTCTGAGGCTGATGTGAGCGTCGAGCAGCAAACCACGAGCTTATTGTCTGGGAAAAAAAAGAGGGAAGTTTCTCATAATCGCAGTGTTTTTCAGACAATGAGCGCGTGGGCGCTTGGCTTCAGGCATATTTGACAGGATCAAATGACTTACACTGAAAAGAAAATTCTGTCGTTTATGAAATAATCCCTTTTTACTTATTTCACCCACATCCTCTCCTCTGCTTATTTTTCCCTTTTTTTTCCCCCACTCGTCTCCGTCACCCCCCCCCACTCCTCTTTTTAAATGGATTGAGGTAAAACAGGAATCTGTATTCAGTGGGTGGTTTTCAAAGATACACACCGACTTTGTTTGGATTTGAAATGCACATCACATATGCATGATGACATAAAGCTCAAGGCTTGTTCTCACATCTGCCTGATTTTGTCAAATAAAGAAGCCGGGGGGGGGGGGACACAAGGTGGTTATCGTGGTGAAAATGTTTTGGCTGCAAATGTGTACGCGTGTCCGATTCTGCCGCTGAAAGAGTCCAAGTTTGTTGTTTCTTTAAGTCCTTTGATGAATAATGAGGTGACTGAGTTCAGACAGGCAGTGACAGTGCAGAGACTGTTATCACACACCAACCCATTTATTTATAGCATTTACATACACAGTTCACACAGAGGCACAAGCGTTAATCCGCACGTTAGCACCTTCCTCCAACTTTTCCTGACTCGACACATTGGTTCACCCCATTTTCCTGAAGATGAGTAAATGACTCTTAACTTCTCCCATTTATTTTAACTGTTTGAAAATTTAAGAATTCAAAGAATTGTCCTTTAACTTTATGTATGCACACACTGTGCGCATAAAAAATAATAAACGGGACCTCAACATTCAAAAACAAAATGGAGACATCATTAAAAACTGAACAAGAATTTTCGAGCATAAATTACTGTTGACTATGCAAATTTGTTTGACGTGTATCAAAAAAAGTGTGTCAAAGTGTCTAAGTGTCAAAGGTTCCCAGAATGCTTTGAGGGACTTTTGTCTTGTCTCTGTTGACTTTAAAAATCATTGACTTTGAGAAATTAGAAAAATTAAAATTAGAATTAAAGTGAACCGTGACACAAGCATTGACAAAGAAAGTTCATTCTGTTTGTTCATTTGACGTGATTTGTCCAGGCTGTTGTGAATTCATGTGTTGAAAACCAAATGTAAAGCAGTGGATCATCTGCATAGAAGAGTTTAGAGATTCCATTGTTGCTAATACATCACTGTATTACTTGTCATTGCTTGTTCTTCCACCTTCAGGTGACAGTATAATTTACCTCAAATATTTGAGAACCAGTTCACTTTCCAAATGCTGACTTTCATTAATTTCTATTTGTCTATACATAATTTCCAGTGTTTTATAAAAAATAAAATGGCAAAATGGCAAAACTTTTTTTTTTTTTTTTAAGTAACAGCAGCAGTTGTTGTCTCTTAAATGTTGTAGCTCAAACTGAGAAACCTCTTCCGCCATTATCAGGTTTTTATTATAACCTTTTCTTTGCTACATTCTGAATTATATTGAATGAGAGATGATCATTAAAACCTTCTGATCCATTTTCCTCACCTTTTATGTGCATTTGCATACAGTGTATATAATACATATATGCAGCGCTAACCTGTACAGACGCACCAACGCCTGCCAACGTGATTATCACACTGAAATTAAAAAGTGTACAGTGGAGACACAAACTGGGTTTGATCTCTGCGATTGTGTGAGCGGTGGTGAAGCGGTGAGGAGACAGAAATAGAGACAGAGGAAGAAGATGGTGTCATCTCTCTCTCTCTTTCTTTCTCTCCATCCTCCTCCTCCTCCTCCTCCTCACTGAAGCAGATGTCCAATTCAGTCTATTTAAAGCCGCTGCAGCTCGGCTGCTGTTGCTGAGAGAATGTTGTGGCTGTAGCTTTGCATTAGTGTTACGTCTCATTCCCACAGTGGACTCTCCGCTCCGAGTTCACTTGTGCTTCCGTGTGAGACGCAGGTTCTTTGCTTTTCGAGGTGATATATATACGTGAAATATGAACAACACAGGGCATTTGAGCATTTTCATTGCGGCGTGTTGGTTTAACTTTCTGAAACTAAAAGATGGAGCTGTAGTTAAACCTGCTGTAACATAAACATCGTCTTTTTTTTTCCAGAGTACCAATCGGTTACCTGGGCTGTAATCAGAGAGTCTCTTCGCCCACAGCGTCCACTTTTATTGATTTTGCAGCAAGTGTTTGTCCTTGGGATCTCGGTCAAGTCAGCCTTTGCTCTTTCTTGCTGAACGCTTCTTGCTCATTGTTCTGCACGGAATCTCACGCCAACGGCATCAACGTTTGTCCTGCGTAGGGCTCGTCTACGTTCAACAAGCAGTGCGGGGCAAGAAGCAGCAGGTGGCGTCATAACAAACAAGGGAGACATTTACCTTAATATCAATTGCACTTCTTTCTTGCACAGTATTCAAGTACTTTCAATGACAATGTCTATTTAAGGTGATTGTCAAAAACCTTCAAAGGCCTTGACTTCCAAGGTTTTCAAGGACCCATGGGAACGCTGCACCTCATTTCCATGAGACATGACCAGTTTTTCTTGTAGTTATCTCAGCTATCTCTTTTGCTCGGGGAAGTTTCTATGTGGATGGAACACTGAAATGTGGATTCTCCTGAACTTGTATACATGATCTAAAACATAAAGAGTGAATAAAGTGTCTGCACCATTATTATCTGAGAGGCCAGTGGTTTTACTAAACAGTTAATTTCTTGCATATAGGCCCCTTAAAGCGACACAAAAGGATTTATTATTTTCTAGTCCTGTTCGACTAGTAAGTGTTAGTTTAGTATAGTTTGCTTGTCATCTATGTCTAGAGTGTTTGTGCTTTGCTTTGTGTCAGGTCGTGTTATTGAAGTCATCTCGTAAAAAAAAAAAAAAAAAAAAATCGAGGGATTCAAACAATCAGCGACGTGAACTGAAGCCTGTCCCACACTGGAGGACTCTGAAATCTGACTCCATTTTAAAAACATGGGAGATCACAGACACAACAAACCTTGTGACCGATTTTCAACCCTTTAATCCTGAGAGAGCACAGACTGGACGATCCAGACACTTTAGTCAAGTGATTCCAGGGATTTGGGATCTCACACAAACTCCCGTGTTGTAAACGGACATGGAGGTGGACTGTGTGCGTCATCAGTTAGTAGCTGTTCACTCGTTTAATACTCACAATATGAAATCGGAAATGATGCGTCCTACGACGTTAGGATCTATATTAATAATTAAAAATTCTAATATCTTTAAAAATAAACAATGTTGTCTGTATAAAATGCTATAACATAGTCTACTGTACCTTTTCTGATGACATGATTTGTTCATACAAAGTCAATTTTATGATATTTTATGATTGCCACCTGTAGGGGGAACCAGAGAGCAAATCCTTCATTCTGTCTGTAAAAGGAAGCTAATAGGAAAGTACAGTATGAAAAATAAAAGGATGCACAATAATTGAGGAAGAGGAGTGAACGTATGTCATGTATTTAAAGGTTTATTCCCCTCAAAATCGGGCGACAGCAGCCTCTAACTCTTTGTGAAGAGCACAACGCTCAGGTGCTGAAACTCTGGCGCAGACTTTTGTTCCTGTTCTCTTGTGCTGTCCCGGGCAAATATCTGAAACAGACACAGTTCTGACACACTCTCCTCCTCTTCTTCCTCCACCATCAGGGTCTCATCTGTGTCTTCTGGAGCTGAGAATAGGTGGTGACTTGTCCACAGTGTCTTGTCTTTTCTTTGACAGCGATGACGCATCTGCTGCTGCTGAGATGTCCAAAGGAGCAGAGGACAGAGGAAAAAAAGAACAAACAGTTATCAACAGGATGTGATGTTGGTGTCACACAGGAAGTGAGACTGTGCAGCTGCTGCCACACACGCACACACACGACAGGAGAGAGAAGAAGCTACTGACGATTGTTTTCACCATCGATGAACCGTTTGGTTCAGAAAATGTTGAAAAACGTTTGGAAATGATGATGTTCTCAAATGTCTTGTTTGGTCCACAAACCAAAATGATTCAGTTTTAATGATTTATCTGTTACACTGAGTAAATGCATTTTTTTAACTGTAAAAAAATTTCGATTTGTCTTTTCTCAGTGTAACAGATAAATCATTAAGACTGAATCATTTTGGTTTGTGGACCAAACAAGACATTTGAGAACATCATCATTTCCAGGTTTGGTAAACACTGATGAACGTTTTCAAACATTTTCTGAACCGAACGGTTCATCGATGGTGAAAATAATCGTTAGCAGCTTCTTCTCTCTCCTGTTGTGTGTGTGTGTGTGTGTGTGTGTCTGCAGAGCGCAGGCTTCAACCAGGAGGAGGAGCGAGAGACAGAGAGAGAGAGAGACAGAGAGAGAGGGAGAGGGAGGGAGGTGTAGAGCAGAGTGTTCGCTCTTCAGTCTGTGAACAGTCAGAACAGTCGCGTCTTAACAGTCGCTGTCATTTCACAGCCGGAGTTTACGAGTCTTTGCGCCGCTTTTTTTCTTTTCGACCTTTTTCCTACCGCACCCCCTCTTCTTCTTCTTCTTCTTCCTCCTCTTCTTCCTCTTGTTCTTCTTCCTCCTCTTCCTCCTCCTCCTCCTCCTCCTCCTCCTCCCTGTCCCGGTGCCGCTGCTGCCGCTGCTCCGCCGCTTCTTCTCCACCATGGTTTCTATAATTTCAGACCTGGATCCTCTGAAAAGCTGGAACGTGTTAAGGTAAGAAGATGATGCCGCTTCCTCCCTGTGTGTGTGGACACTAAAGACTCCGCTGTCGGGGTTTTCTTTTTTTTCCTGCATCAGCTCCACTTTTCTCGCGCTGCGTAATTGCGCACGGTTTTAATTTATTTTATTTTTTTCTTTTGCGCGCATGCATTCCACTTCTCTGCGCTTGAATGTCATGAATGTTGACGTGCGCGACCTGCAAACTTCCTCCATCACATCACACAAGTGAGAACATCACTCATTCATCACCCTCCCCCCCCCAACCTCATTCACATTCTGACAGTCAGAAAAACAGAAAGTATTCTTGCTCATCTTCCTCCTCCTCCTCCTCTTCTCCTGGAATTTCTCCTCAAACCTTTCCAGGTTTCAATTCCTGCAGAGTCAGAAAAAAAATGTTAACCAGCCTTTTTAAAATTATTATTATGTCTTGCCCTGTCAGCTCTTGCCACATTTACCTCATCACACTTTAGGCTCCTGTATGGGCAGATTTATCCAGCATCTGCAAATCAATGTGAATACATTCACTGTTATTAAGCAAAAAAAAAAAAAAAAAACTCATGAATTTTATAAAAGAGAGAAAAAAAGAAGAGAGAGAGAAAAGTCCTTGTCCCTGAATATTTCAGCCGTTTGATAAATAAATCATTATTCCCCAGAAAGACTCAGACTCAGATTGAGCTGCAGCAGCAGAGACGACAACAGCGACCATCATCAGCGATTCTACTGTAGAAAGACAAGGGAAAACTCAGACTATCCCTTTAACGTAAACTCTCTGCTGCTCTTCATCCATCACCCCTTCATCCCACCATCATCATCCTCAAATCAGAAATAGAAACGGCGTCATGTAGAGCTGAGGGGGAAGAGGCTGATGTCATTTTCAAACAGTGAGGACGGTCCAGAGTGAGAATATAGGACACACACGAACACGCACACACACACATGAACACACACACACATGAACACACACACATGAGCACACACACATGAACACACACACATGAGCACATGCACACGAACACGAACACATGAGCACATGCGCGAACACGCACACATGAGCACATGCACGCACACATGAGCACACACACATGAGCACACAAAACCCACGCACGCACGAACACACACACGCACACATGAACATGAACACACACACACGAACATGCACACAAACATGAACACACACACACATGAACACACAAAACCATGCACTCATGAACACACGCACGAACACACACACGCACACATGAACACACACACGAACACGCACACATGAACACGCACACACATGAACACACACACGCACACAAACATGCACACGCATGAACACACACACACTAATGAACACGCACACACACTCACAAATAGCTTCAAAATGTAAAAATGTCACCTTTTTTGTTGCTGATAATCACTAGATATTGATTGATACCGCTTTTTTTAGCCAATATCTGAGCCTTGAGTGTCAATCAATACCAGTATCAGTCCGATACAGTCTTTTCATCAAATTACACTCGTCTTTTTTTTCTTCATTTATCTTAAAATAAGTCACATGATCACTCACATTCCGGTCGCGACGTCACTGACGGCCTGTGCGTAATCATTTACGTGTTATTTAATTATTATCAATATATGGAAAGAATATTGTTTCTTTATTTTATCTTATTAACTGTAATGATAACATTAACAAACACAGTCTAATCGTCGACGTATGGTTTCATTTCTGTAAATACACACGGACATTTTCCTCCAAAAAGGTTACCATTTTGCCTGTTTTACAAGTGTTACAGTGGTGAGGAAAGGAAATAAGGGAGGAGGAGAGGAGGAGGCATCTCTCTCTCTCTCTCTCTGTCTCTCTCTCTCTATTAAATTTTTGTTCTCTCCGTTTAAAAGCAGCAGCAGCAGATTTCCTCTCTGCGGAGGCAAATCTCCTTGGCACAGATTATAAATGTCACTTTATTTTTTGTGCAGGTTAATTTTAGCAAAGATTACAACCTAATAATCCATAATTCGCTCTGCTAAGTGAAAGTCAAATCGTGAAAAGTGAGTTTTAAATCTTTAAAAATGCAAACGTCGGCTTCGGGGGAAGTCGAAACAGTGATTTGGGGTGAGGGAAGGAATCAAGGATGGAGGAGCAGGAGACATATGTTCTCTCTCTCTCTCACTCTCTTTATTGACCCTTTATTCTCAGTTTAAAAGCAGCAGCAGCTTTTCTCTCCTAACACAGTAAAATCTCCCTTTTTTTGGTCAATTTTTATAAAGATTCTGACCTAATAATTGATTTATCAGTATGAAAGGTCAAAGGTCAACAGTTGATAGTGACGATTTATGTTTTTAATCTATAAACGTTCAAACTTTTGGACAGTGAAGCAAGAATAAAATCTGATTTTTATGAATATAATGAGATGTTATTGCCAGCCAGAAGCAAAACTGGGGTGAGGAAAGGAAGCAAGGAAGGGAGGGGAGGAGATGAGTGTTTACCCTCTCTCTCTCTCTCTCTCTCTCTCTCTCTCTCTCTGTTTAAAAGCAGCAGCAGCTTTTCTCTCCTCACAGACGGAGTCGAATCTCCTGCAGAGATAAAAAAAAATCAAGTTTTTTTCGGTTGCACAAATTCTGACCTAATAGTTGAATGAGGTCAAAGGTCAAGAGTAGAAAGTGAGGATTTAAACTTTAAACCTTTAGTTTTGGACGCCAGGTAAAATTTGAATATTTGACATAGCAGACTGAATTTAATGAGTCGTTATAGGCAACAAGGACGCAAACGAGGGGCAAGGAAAGGAAGCAAGGAAGGGAGAGGAGGAGATGTGTGCTTACTTTCTCTCTCTCTCTCTCTCTCTCTGTCTCTCTTCACTTTATTAAACCTTTGTTCTCTCAGATTAGAGGCAGGAGCAAAGACGGCACATCTTAATAAAGAGCAGCTTACTGTCGACCTGTCGCTCGCACTCTCCGCGGGGGTCACACACACACACACACACACACACACTATTTTAATGTAGTTTGATAGAATTCTCTAAATCTTAAACCCTGAAAACGCAGCAGGAACCAGAACCTGAAGATAAAATAAACAAAATAAATATTTCTAAAGCCACTTTTAAAGATGCAGATGAAACACGACACCTCGCTGTTGTCAACACGATCTGCAGATTAGCAACAATTAGCTGAAGCATGTGACGCTGCAGAATTTTTTTTCCCCCCCTTATATGTAATAAGGAGTTTGTATAAGTGATACGTGATCATCATCATCAGCATCATCATCAGCACACACACACACACACGCGCGCGTATTGTTATCTGTCACAGTGGACGTCACATGTCTGAAGTGCAGCACAGTTATTTCATAATGAGAAACAGCATGAATATTAATCCCATCTGATTATGATCCAGCTACCTCTCTCTCTCACACACACACACACACACACACACACACTACTCTGTATTCAATTAGTGTGAACTTTTATTCTGTCAGCGTCTGGTTTGCAGATAGAAAAACAGGAAGTGGGTTCAAAGTGTGTATTTAAGATGATATCTTAAAACAAACCTGAAATTTAAGCATAATTAGAAAATAAATTGCACTTGTCTAGTTTGTTTCTCATCTGTCGCCGTGTCGTCCTGAAGCTCTGAGCTTCGCTGCAGCAGGAAAAAAAGACCCTGCTCCACTGAGGGGAAAAAGGGACCTCGACCTTTGACCCTGCATGTTGGGTTTTAATTAATCTACTTACAGAGTTTGTTTGCGGTGCCACAGAGAGAGGAGTCATGAATCCATCCGACTAATTACAACTACCAATGTTTGAGTCTATAAATCCTCTTTGATAATGTGTGTGTGTGTGTGCGTGTGCGTGCGTATGTGTGTGTGTGTGCGTGCGTGTGTGTGTGTGTGTGTGTGAGAGTCATTCGGCTTAAAAAGAAAACTAAAGGGTGAGAAGGAAAACATTCAGCAACAGCAGCAGATACATGAGATCTGATGATAATCTTGATTTATTTTGAAATGTATGCATTTTAATGCAGGAAAAAAAAAATTAAAATTTCTCACTTTCTATATAATGTTTTAAATGTTTGAGGATTATGAATAAATAAAACACTGAGGGCTTTTAATTGGACAAAACATTATTTCACTCAGATATTTTCACTCTTTCAATCACATTCAATGACTTTACAGCTTCCTGTATAAACCTTTTGCCATAAAAAGTTTAGTTTCTTGTTTTAGCAGTCATTTCACAACTGTCAAGGTACATCTATGCTAACAGGAAGTAGCCACACAAACATGGAGAAATCCAGACCAGTGCATTAAATTGAGGAAACTGAATTTATACTGAGTCACCTTAAAGAATTAAAGATTTTCTAAATTAATGGATACTAGAAAATAGGCATTTTTATTTTTGTAAAAAAAAAAAAAAAAAAATTAAAATGAGCATATTGAGTCACAAGGAAAGATTCATGCTGCCACTGTATGTTGGTGAGTCAGACAGGATTTCACTTAGTCATTCACTTAATATTTTAATGTGTTTCTCCATTCAGGATTATCACGACAGTAGATTTATTGTAAGAGTGATAATCTCTTATATTGTGCCAGCAATAGTAGGAAAACACAGAGTGGAGCTACACATGCTAACAACTAGCCACCAACTAAAGTTGATTTGGTCTTGAAACGCCACCTAGTGTGGTGGAGTCAAACACACGTCATTGAATAAACCAATACCCTGCATGTATTTGTTTACTGGGACACCAATAAAATGCTGGAGTAACTTTGCATATAAACACAGTTAGTGACCAAACAGGACACACTCGAAAATGTCCCCAAAAGATGGACGCGTCCCCACAACATGAGTCAATACCGACATGCAAACGCTCTCACACACACACATACTTAACACCACTGGCCCAAAGTGACAAATCTGTTTAATAATGCAGCACCTGCAGCATGGCACTCTGTCTAAAGCTGTGCTGCTCACACACACACACACACACACACACTCTAATCACTCCCTCTGGCTGTATTTTAGTGCTGTACTTTGTTATAGTCTTATTCTCAAAGGTTCCTCTGCTGTGTGCACATCAGCCACGTCCATAAAGAAGCTTTAAACCTGTGTGTGTGTGTGTGTTTTCCCCAGCAACACACCACCATCTTTATACCGTATGGCTCAACAGTCAAAGGAAGCATAGACAAGACAACGGTCTCTCCACCACCTCTTTTTTCCCATCCCTTGTTCCCCCCCCCCCTTTTTATTTCCTTCATCTTCACCATCATCATCATCATCATCATCATCGCTGGCAGCAGCAGATTTCCTCTGCCCCACCTGAATTTACTTCCTCCCTCTCCCTCTTTTATTTCTGAGTCAGTGTAAAGTAAAAAAAACATTGGCACTGCTTTGCCCAGAGAAAACAAAAAAAGAGGGATTTAAAACAGTTAGTTTCTTTTGTGTACGAGTTTTGTGTCAGTGTCATGCATGACCTGAGGACAAACGGAGAACTGAAGGAGAGTGAAGCTCTTCATGTGCACATTCTTCATTTTTTTTTTTTTTTCCTATGAAATGTTTCACAAACAATAGGGTTTTAAAAGCCTCAAAACAGAGAGAATCTTTAAGTAAAAGACTTTAAGGAGCCATTTAACCAAGAGACGGACTTTGGTGTGGGGGAGTGAGTGGTTTACAAACTACAGTTTCCTGTGGTAAAGTCTGTCCAGCTTTTTTTCTTCCCTTCAAAATCCAATACAAAACTTGACTTATAGAGTGTGACCCAAAGCGTAATTTCGAAAACAGATTTGATAGCATTTTACTTCTGGGTACCATGTAAAACATTTGCAAATGCCCTGAAGCTCTTTGGAAAACACAGATTTATTCTGTTTGGTTAACCACTAGACTTAGTTTACAACGTGAACACTCATGTGTTTCATCTAATATCATTTTACACTATTACCGTGGGTCAGAACATGCAGTAGAAACGACTTATACTGTAAAAGTTATTTTTATTGTGATGAAAACTGGGACAACTTGGAAGTTGAAAACAAGAATGTTTGGTACATTTGTTGGAACTTGGGACAGACACCGCAACAAAGGACCTAATCATTTCCATATCAATGACATTTTAACTAAAACAATTGGTTTTAATTGTAAAATCTGAATCGTTAACATGTTGTTGGCTTCGCGAATAAGATGCTGTTTTGTTGGAATATGCCCCCAAGCGCTGTGTGCATCATTGTTAATGCCCTCTCTGGTTTCAGTGTTGGATTATATTACCCTACAACATAAAAAATGGGTTTTTCTCAATGAGGTTTGGCGTGAAAAAGGTCTGAATTTAAAACGAGCTGAATGGCGGTTCCAGAAAATGAACCGTCAGCAGCTTCACTCCAGAAAATATTCTAAAAAGCTTTTCAAAAACCCACACTGGTCACACACTGGTCACACTGCAGACAGAGGGAGGTATAGAAGGGATGAGAGGGGGAGCTAATGAATTATGGGTAGTGTGTGAAAAGAGAGAGTCAGAGGATTGAGCTCTGTCCCGGGTTATAGAAGTGTCACGCTGTGACTGTTGTCATGCAGATGGTGAATGTGGAGGAAGTTGCTGGAGGAAAAGAAGAGAAATCAGAAGAAGTCAGGATTTATTTTTGTTTTTAACGGCGAGATCGTGAAGCAGAGTCGTCTTTAATTACAGTCGTAAAGCAAGAAATCAGCTGCTTTCAGTTTACAGAGTCACATCAGCGGCCAAATCTACTCACAGGCAACCAGTGCAGTCGTCAATCAAGTGTAACGATGACTGGAACACAGACGCAACATGAGGTGATGGCACTCGCAGGTCAGAGGTCGCAAGAGTAGAGGAAATGTGTTCACGAGACCATAAGGCTGACGTTTATTGAGCTCAGACCCGTGTCACTTCTGCAAGAACCGGGCTAAATTTAGCACTGGGGAAAAAAGACCAAAAATAAATAAACAGAATAAAAATGTAAATGTGTAGAGAGAAGTGTTGAGCAACTGAAGGGAGACAAAGACTTTGTTGCTGCAGCTGCAGAAACAGTGTGTGTTCTCTCAGAGTGGACTGTTGCTTAATGTTCTGCTCAGTCATATGACTCACGAAAAAAAAAACCCTGCAGCCATCATGGTCATTAGAGCTTATACTGTGTGTGTGTGTGTGAGTGATAGAGAGAGATGTGGATGTGAGGAGGGAAGAGGAAACCTCAGCTTTTCCTGAAGAATTCACCCTCATGAACTGTACGTTAGTTACTATGTCATTAGTCACGCATCTATGTCAGTTTATATCTTAAGAACATGTTCACCTCTTTATCTCACTGTTAGACGGACTTTTCCAACAGGAAACTGAAGTTTGTAAACCACTCACTCTCCCACACCAAAGTGCATAGAGAAAATCAGTGATTTTAGCTCACGGGGACACGGGAGTTGTTGATCCACTGCTGCCTCTATGAGTGAGTTCAAATGTCTTATTTTTTAAATTTCGGTTTTTGAAATTCCCCATTCATATTCACCTCAGTGGCACAAAATGACCACACGGGGCAGCAGTAGATCAGCAGCTCCTGTGTCCTCACAAGCTAAAATCACTGATTTTATCCATGGACTTTGGTGTGGGAGAGTGAGTGGTTTACAACTTCAGTTTCCTGTTGGAAATGCCTGTCTGACAGTGAGATAAAGACGTGAACATATTTTTTATATTCATCAATATCATAGACTTAAACTGGCTTAGACTTTTTTGTCTAAGTCCTATGTTAAGTGGGTTTCCCTGTGTCTCTGCTGGCAGCCATTTTTTTCAATAAGTGTGTGCCTCAGCCACAATTCAGAAATCCTGAACTATCCCTTTAATGCACCACTAGGTCCTCACTTTGTGATTCATGCTGCACACAAACACACACAGACTCAGCAGGTGTTCCAAATCCTGCCCTCACAGCCTTGGGTTCATTTCTATCCTTCATTTTTGGAACCTTTTCCTTTTAATTTCCTCTTTTTTTTTTTTTTAATTCTTTTCTTTCCTTGAATTAAAGCGTAGTTAGATCTTTTGTGCTTTGACATAATCCTGCGCTCTGTTGCCGTGGTTACACTCTTTTAATGTGCCATTGATGTAACTGGATGTATTAAAAGCATCGCTGACTCCCGGCGAAAACTTCCTCTGCCGCTCGACTCGGTGGTGACCATGTCCTCTTTCTGTGTGTCACACAGAGAACACGAGTTGCCTTTTCTGTCTCGCTGATCCGATTTAACTGATAGTGGCTTATTTTTGGATGGCAGCTGATAAAAACTGATTTCTTTTGCTGTTGTTCTCACTCCTCACACTGTTTTCCATGCTGCAAAATTCATATTTTCCTCAGCATGGAAGACGCTGGAAAATCATGGCATCGTGAAACTCCCCAGTGAAACCAGTAGAATGAGACAGTGTATTGTGTGACGTTTCTGATAAACAACCAGCCTGTTAATAATTAAATGCGTAACAGCAAAGCAGGATTTATTGTTGTAATTCTGGTTTAGACTCTGTGTTTGTCACATCACACACACACACACACACAAACACACAAACACTGAGGCGATGAGCACCAACATTATGATAACATTTTATCTCATCCCTTCGACGCGTACTCTGGAAGATAACGGTAATTTGGACGGGATGTTCAGAGGCCCCGGGTCTCGCCGGTGCTCCCTGGTGTGCTGCAACATTAAAGTGAGACTGGAGCGTGAACGTATGGCCGGCTATTAAATGGCAATCACACACAGAAGAGCTATTTTATAGGCGAACACATTTCTGCTTAATAGCTCCTGGAGCAGAGTCGTCCAAATATGACATTTGGAGTGAAAGCTCTCTTCAAAATGTCGCCATCAGTTAAGACCTTTGCAAAAAATCTTTCAATTTGTCTTTTTGTTTTTTTGTTTGTTTGTTTTAAAAAAATGAATGAATAAAAGTGATTTGGTTTCCAGTGAACTCGACATCACAGCCTGAATTCCTCGGTTAAGTTATGCAATCACCGCCAATCAACCTTTTAAAAATAACTTTCTTCACTTTAAGTGAAAAAAAGGTTCTCTTCCTAAAATTGCTATTAAACAGTATTTATTTATTTATTGGTCTTTTTATTTTAAGCAACATCAAATCTGATCACTGATCAATAATTAGCCTCAGCATTTAAACCTTTCAACTAGGGCTGAACATTGTATCGAATTATGGGCCACTGCAATTTTCAAATCGCTGGAGGCGCAATATTTCGTGTGTCAAATTACTACTTTAGATAAAATAATGGCCCCGACTTATACACAACATACTGTACTCTACAGACTGAAGAAAACAGATCTGTGCAAATATCACATAGCAATCATTTTAATGTTACTCAAATAAAATGAGAATAAGTATGTTAAAATTACCATTCCCTCTGATTTCATGTATCATATCAATCACAGTGTGTGTGTGTGTGTGTGGGTGTGGGGTGGGTGTGTACCCCACCTTTTGCCCTATATCAGGTGGAGTTAGGCAACAGCACCCCCTGTGGCCATCATGTGGAGGATAAAGCGGTAGAAAGTGAGATATTTCAAAATAGTTTAGCCCTACTTTCAACCCCCAGGATATTTAACATTAAATACCCCAAAACATCCACTGATGTATAACACAGCCTTGAATATATCACTTAGTACCAACATTTGTTTATTTATTTACTCACTCTCTCATTTTCTACCGCTTTATCCACTAGGGGCCGCGGGGGGGCGCTGGTGCCTATCTCCAGCTAAGATAGGGCGAGAGGCAGGGTACACCCTGGACAGGTCGCCAGTCCATCACAGGGCCACATTTATTATTTATTTACATTTAATGTTAATTGTCACTTTTTCAAAGGAACTACACTCTCGTCACCTTAGGGTCAAAAATGTCCAGTTGTTATAAACATTTAGTTGAAGCGCAATAAGTAAATTTTTGTAAACCAACATGTCCTGATTATTTATTTATATATATATATATTGGATAATTTTTCTTATTTAAACTTAAGGTAACAGTCAATTTAACCAAACTAGTACAGCTGAGCTCCAAATAGTGTGAATTTAAATCATTTAAAGCAACACAATGTAGTTTTTGCTCTCAGGAGATTTTTGACAGTTATGAAGTGTCTGTCATAACTGTCTTTAAACATACGCTGTGGTAACATGTGCATTTGTTGACAAACCAATGATACCGGAGAACTCTAGCCATGTCTTCAACAAGCATGTTAGCCATAACTAACAATGTCTATTTACTAGTCCAACAGTAGAACCAGGTCACTAACACTCCGACATACATTGGTGTCTCTCAGCTGATTGCAGCGATTAAAAAGTAGTGGAGGTAATGAACTGCGGTACCATTAAATTGCTGCAAGGTGGCAGGACATGCACATAAAGAAATGTAGTGCTGAATGTGTGTCATGTGATTAGGCTTTGCAGCAAATTCTTGCTGATAAACAACCTATCATCTAATGAGAAAAACATTCCTGTGTCCAGACGGCGTTTCGGATCACGACCAAAATCTAATCATCTGTTCCTCGTCCCATTCCACACTTTTCCTGATAGTTTCATCAAACAAAAAAAAAAAAAAAAAAAAATTTCATCAAAAAAAAAAAAAAAAAAAAAAAAAAAAAAAGCTTTGGAGTTAGACAGACAGACGGACCAACAGTGGGGAAAACATAACCTCCTTCATGGAGGTAAAAATATAAAGTCTAATTTAAGGCTACATCATCAGAATAAAAGCATAAAAACACGACACAATTTTATGTCCCAGTGATGGGAGGAAGAAAAACATGTATTACTGGGAACATTTTGTACTAAAGGTGAAGGATGTAACTATTTACTTGACACATTTCGTATTTCAGACTTTGACACTTTAAAATATCCCAAATGTACAAATCTTTGGCTGATTCTATGCCATATACATTAAAACATATTTTGTACACACTATATACATACATAAGTCCAAATGAGTGTTAATAATAATTATTATAACTTTTCAGATACTTATAGGCTCTTACTAAATACTTCTTAACTGTTTATTCATTTTGATTTGACACACATTTGTCCACAACTGTTAGTGACTGAATAATTAAGAGTTAAGTAATCTTTCAATTCCTATTTTAATGATTAAGTTTTATATGTAAAACTTCTTATGGACTTCTTTTTATTGTTTTTATTACTACTAATATAGCCCAATTATTGTTAATAAACATCTTATTACTGTTTATGGTTTACAAATATTGAAAAATAGCCTATAAGTGACAATATAGCTGTTATTAACGTTAGAATGGAATTAGTTATGTTTATAAGCATCTTACTTATTGTGAGTTAACATCATATTAAAACAAAAAGTTGAGTTTCTCAGTGTGTTTCTTCCTCCGATCACATCACGTGCAGTTAATTCGCCGTGTCACTCGCAGCACAATCTTAGCACCGCGGACGTTATGATCGGACTCAACTCTTCATCCTGAGATTACTGGACTCGCGGCTGCTCGAGGGCGGAGTTAATGTCACGAGCAGGCCCTGAGAGTCCCGCTCCACCCTTGCTCCATTAATTTCAAGTGCTACTCACATCCTTGCCCTCCTTATTTTCCATCTCTCAGTGCCATCATCACCTCACTGCTCCCTCAGCCCAATCTCCCGCCTCATTTTCAGCTGTAATTGGACAGCGGTCCCGGGGGACGGCCGTCGGCACGCCCCGGTGCATTGTGCCCCCATCTCCAGAGTGAAAACGCTCCGGGCCGCGGTCGATAAGTCGTGCTCCGCGTCAGTCCTACAATCCCAACTCCACTAAGTTTCAGTGGGCTGAATGAGTGAGCTCTCACTTTCAAACACGTGTTCTTTCAAAGAAGCTGGAATAGACCTGAGAGGTGAGAAATGTCCCTGGTTTGTGTCAGGGACGTTCACATGGAACCAAGATCTTCATCTCAGTACAATCATTTGTTCATCATATACAAATGTGAGTTATCACATCACAATTTAAGACCAGAATATGAACAGTCCATTAATGTTTTCTCAATATTATTAGTTTTATTAAGGATTATTTTCATAATCGATTAATCTGTTGATAGTTTGTCTCAACTCAGATTGAGACAAGTTTGACCTAGTGCTGTACAGAATGACATCAATTTAAATAAAATATGAGACCTGTTTATCAGACCTGGAAATGCTGATGATGTTCTCCAATCTCTTGTTTTGTCCACAAAGCAAAATGATTCAGTTTTAGTGATTTCTTTGTTATATGGCGCAAAGAAACCAGAAAATATTCACATTTTTAGAGCAACTTGTTTTAATGACTATATACAATAAAAAACTCAAACCATTTAAAATAGCTGACAGTTGAAGTTTTATTTAGTAGTTGTGAATAGCGAGTCAACTATTTGCATCTGTTTTTCCACCGTCTCCTGCTACTGTACATTTTTCAGTAGCAGTATATTCCTCCTACCATTCAAAAATAATTTTTCTTTTTTTTCTGAAATATTCAAATAGTCATGGAACCCTCATCTACCTTTGATCTGATCATATATATATAATAAAAAAGAGTAAACCAATAGTGCAAATGCGCTCGGCATTCCCATCTGCTTTTCCAGAAATGCTGACTTCAATGGTTAGTTGGGAATGCTCGTCAGCAATTTCAATAGTTGTTTCCTGTTTTCTTCATTATGAATATTATTAATATATCAATATTTGTGAGCAATATGTTCCATTCAATTAATCATATCAAATAGTGTGGCTTCTTGTCGGCAGTCTTGCTTTTAATTACATTTTTACTTAAATACAATAATATATACAATTTTTCTGCAACTTCTCCTGGTAGATCATTCTGATTTATTTGCTGTTCTTTTGTCATTGATTCCTTTTTTTGGTGACGGGTACAGTACAGCTGCAATCAAAATGATTCAGTCCCCCCCTAACATTTTGCAGGGGTTTGCAATAAACAAATTTGACAAGTTTAAATAGTTAAATAAAACGAACGTTGCAAGAATTTTATCCAAATTCAACACTCAGTCCTACTTTCAATACCAAGGGTAGGATTCTATTTCACATAAGAGCACACCTTTGCAAGTCCTGTGCAAAGCCTCAAGGGTTTCCATTTGTTGCATCAGATGTGCTCGAGGTAGATCACCTCAAATACCTGGATTGTGGACGGTGATGTTTGATTGCGTGTTAGAAACATGGCTAAGGCGAGAGAATTGTCCAAAAAGTAATATTTACTCACTAAATATCGTGCTGCGAACCTTGTGACTTTGTCGTTGTATTTGGCGAGTGTTCAAACTCCTCTGGTGACTCTTTTTCGAAAAAAGCTACTAGGGACAAATGTAGCATCTTTTTCTTGGAGACACTGAGGTGAAAGCACGTATCGTTCTAAAGGCCTTTGCACACCGGATGCACATTTAGCATGATGTGAAGAAACGAATACATTTTGAGGACGGGGGGGGGGGGGGAGAAAATCACATGGAGTTTCACACACACACACACACACGCTGCTGCTGTTTTCTCCGGCTGCTGCAGCTCAGAGTGATGTCAGTGAAAAGTATTTTGAAGCTCCCACCATCTCACTGAAGCCACCTTGCAGCCCTGTTGCACACACCTTGTGGTCGTTATATAGTTTATTCTTATTAACATGGAACAGGTTTTGGGGAAACAAACACAATCGAGCGATCTGCCACCATGTGAAATGTTCTGACTGTGCGTCATCAACAGCACTCAACGACCGTGAGGTGCAGTGGAAACGCAAACTGCACAGATTAATAGTCGTCGCAAAATAAAAGTTCCAGGAATGTTGGGGGGGGGGAAAGGTTAATTACAGTTTAAAACCTGCCACATTTGTGTGTGTGTGTGTGTAGGTTCACCTGTTACCAAGTAGAATAGTGAAGAAAAGCAGACTGTGAGAGTGTGTGTCAGAGTCGTGTTGGCATTCAAGCGCCACTGGATGAAAGCGGCTGCGGCTCTGTTAATAATTGAAAGAGCACTTAACGACAGGAGCGCTGCCCTCGCAAGGCAGCTTTTAATAACTCGGAAGCTTTCATATTTCCTGTTCTCCTCTTTTTCATCTTTGCCCACGCTGCCGTCTCACCCTCCTGCTGCCGTCTCACCCTCCTGCTCCCGCTCCTCCTCCTCCTCTCCTTCTCCTTCTTCTTCTTCTTCTTCTTCAGAAGCACCGTCGGCCCTTCGGTGAAGGAATGCCACTGACGAAGCATCTGTTTGCAGAACAAACACGTGTGTGTTTCAACTGTGCTGTAAAGGACAGTATGTGGCAACAGTCTATTCGTCACGTCTTCGTCGTCATCATCCCTCTGTTTCTGCTCGTTGAGAGATACAGTGCGTATTTGTTTATGGCGATTCTGCGTCTCTGGCTCTTAATGCGCTCGCTGCCACTGCTCACCCTCATTAATTCACTTGATGGTCTTTGATTTGCCGGGCATCACTAAGTTGCATAAAGGAATGTATTTCCCCGGCTCTTACTTAACGATGCTTCCAGAACCGACGCAATTAAAGGCACATTTAAGCGCTGGAGGTTTTTCCTCTGAATTCACGAGCGGAGACGGAAGCTTGATTAGTGGCCCTGCAGGAAAATGAGGCAGCCGCAGGGGGAAAGTGACACCGAGGGTTTTATTCTCTGAATGCAACACTTTTCTTCTTTGATAGCTGAACACGGCCTGAGAACAGGAAGCTAATAGAAGCCTGGAGCGCTGCCACCTTCTGCTAATTGTTGAACAGTACGCGTCGAACTAGGATTCCCATCGACTTGTGCTGTGAGAAAATATTGATACACGGAAATATCGTGGTAATTCACAGTGTGATCATTTTTGTTCTATAAATTATTTCTATGAATGAACTGTACTGAAGATATGACCATATATAACCATTTCACCCTGTTGCTTTCTCCGATCCACTCACTAGACAAAGAAAACTGTATGTTCTCTATGCAGATGACATTCTTTTTTAAATAAGAATTTTAATAACAGAGGTAAAATCATGAACTGGCTCTGCTTACAGCAGCTCGATATACTGCAGTATATCGCATTGTAACTCCAGTATCAGGATATCTATTGTGCAGCCAGATTTTTTGCCAGATTTTATTTTGAAGCTTAAAAAAAAGCCTGTTTATTCACAGAACGCTGGCACTTTGTCGGTGTAGGAATAGGATTTCTATCATCTTGGGTTGTGAGAAAATATTGTGACACACAAATATTGTGACCCCTCATGGTGCGATGCTTCGGTTCGTTGGCAGCAAACTTGCAAACATTTGATTCTCTTCCTCCATCCAATGCTCTCACAAGACAAAGAATGGTGTATATTTTACTATGCAGATGACATAGTTATTTTTAGAATGAGTTTTTTTTTTTTTTTTTTTTTTTTTTTTTTTAGATATTATTAGCCCTTATTAGCCATGATGTTTTGAAAATGCTGAAGTTTTAAAGGGTTAATTCACACTAATCGCTAGCAGCACTAGCTAGGGCAAATACTTATTTGAAAATTGTGAGTAATGCTGCAACTATTGATCAATTACTGAATTAATCACCAACTATTTTGATAATCACTGAATCAGTTTGAGTGTTTGTTTTTTTTTATCTAATACAAGTTTTCTTATTTTTTTAGGTTCTTAAATGTGAATATTTTTCTTTGCTCCGTATAATAAAGAAATCATTAAAAGTGAATCATTTTGGTTTGTGGACAAAAGACTTTTGAGAACATCATCATTTCCAGGTTTGATTAATATTGATAAATTTTATTTATTTATTTTTATGAACCAAACAAGAATTCAGTTCATTGAGAAAATAATGGACAGTCTCTGAAAATAATGTTGTAAAGCTGTAGTTGTAAGGTCTCTGACAGTGGATCTGGATTTGACCCACAGGACAGCGAAGACGTGTCTTTGTATTGTAAAGTGGACGACCTGACCTTTTAAATGTTGCAGGAAACTGTGGTTTTCATACTCAGACAGTGGATGATGTCAGGCAGGAGAACCGCCACCACATGTTCCTGATGCTGCACTGTGGAGAAAAGCCTCTTCAACAAACATCTGAACTGAATCAGTGAAATTAAATGTTCTGTCTTTAAAACTGAAGTTGGCATCAGTTAAAGCTGCAGTACGTAACTTTTGTTGATAGATTTTGTTTATCATTTAGCCTGTTTGTTCTGTGTGAGCAGAAATGATGGAACATTATTTGTTTGCTGCCTCCTTCATCTAAAAAAAACAGACTCGTCAGGCAAAAAAATCAGACCTGACTGAGGGAGCGTTTGTATGTATACATCAGCAGAGCAGGGGCAGGCGGAGACAAGATGCATTTATTCTGTCGGCTTAATAACCAGGGTTTATTTGAGCAGTGGAATTCACTTCTGAAACTTCCCGTGTACGCTTTTTGTGTTTCAAATGTTCTAAGTGTTGCCGTTTCCTCTCTCCGTCTCCACATAAAACAAATCACTTCCTGTGTGCAGGGCAGGAATGTCGCCAGGCGACACAGCTTCTCAATATTCTGTGAAGTCATTTGACAGTGGTTTGAATCTAACATGACATTTCTTTTTTGTTTTATCTACTGCTTATATTAATATTATTTATAGCTGGTATTTCTATTGGTACTTTATTCAATGTGCAACAAACACAGATGTGTATATTTAAATAGTTTTTAAAAAAATTTTGATATAGTGATGGAAATGAGTATTCAATTGAAGTTGATCGGTTACTGTGACTAATATATTGAAAAGATTAATATATACAAATATTTTACTTTAGATTGCATTAATAAAAAAGAAATCTTTCTACTTGTTAGGCGGCAGCAGCAAGCATTTAGAAACACACTGTGTTTGTAGAAGTGGTGAAATGAGTAGAGAAATTTAATTTAGTTTACAATATCCTACAAATAATGTGACTGAATATCTGAACAGCATTTTTTGCTAGAAATGCCCATTCCTGTTTTATAGTTTTGTGAATCACTGTTGTTTCTATTCCTAGCTGGATTAGCTACAAGTAAAACTAATTTCACCGGGGGATTATTGAAGTATTTTAATTCTAATTTATATTTAAATGTTACGCACTGCAGCTTTTCCTGCAACTCGTACAAATCCAAATAGTACAAATCCATCATTTTACCTCTTTAGCGTCATACTGTTTTCTTCACTTACACAAATATTACAGTGTATTGTTATATGATTGTCTTGCGACATACTATCGTAGATTCACCGTTTTGTGATATTGTTATGGTGCATTGGTTGCTTTTCGTATCGTACTGTGAGTTCTTCTGTGCGATTCCGATCTCCCACAATTCACATGCCTGAAGAAAGATTTTATGGAAGTATTGATCAGTTAAGACAACAAGAATGTGGCCTGCCGCAGCTTTAAAGCTGAAAAATCCCTTTATACAAACAGCGAATATAGTCGTGAGAATTTGTTTCCTCCAATTTGTGCTCAATCGTCTCATCGGCATAGATGGAATCTCTGGAGCTCAGTGTTTGAAAGAGTCTCGTTAAAGTGTTAATCACACGATCATGTAATTCGCCCGGGTCTGGTCGTATGGTCACTGTGCGCTTAATTTAGTTCATTCTTCTGTCTTTTTTATTGTTGTTGATGATCGATGATCGGACTTCTGAGAGCGAGACAAAACACGGAGAAATGGGATGAAGAGGCAGTGAAGGGGAAAATAGTGGAGAAAATGCAGAAAAAGAGAGAGTCGGACAGAAAGATCGGACCGTCACTGTCGAGGACGATCATCACCATATCTGAGTTTTCCATGAAAAGGCAACAAGTGGAGCCTAATGGGAAATATGCAGATGTATGTAAATGAGCGTTGGACTGGTCGCCCGGAGGACCAGTGGGAGATTAAAGCTGTTCGGGATGAAGGGTCTGTGGAAGGAGTCTAGCAGCGAGAGCTTCACTGCTGATGCTGCTGTTTTAAAAATGAAAATAAATAAATAAATGAATAAATGAATGGTGGGCCAGTCGTAGTGTGGAGTTATAAAACTAATCCGCATTAATCTCACAAATGGATTCACGCTGACGGCAGCAAATGCTAAAGTCGACTGGAAAAGCATATTTGTCGTTCAGTAAAGATATAAAAATCTCACCAAATGATAATTCAACGAAAACGACATCCGGGTAAGATATTTATTACGATAATGTGATAGTTAGCTATGTTAGTTTTAAAAAATGTGACATTGTACTATAGTTATTTAGGATAGTGTGACAGTTTCCATGCCATAATCCTCACTGCAATATTGTCATCAGGTCCACAATATTCATCACGATAAATGTGATAGTAAGCATGTTATGATGTTCTTACAATATTGTAACAGTATTCTAGTAAAAAAAATATTAAATAATATTGTGATACTACAATTTTCCTAATTCTTTTCAATATTTACATAGTATCCATTGTAGAAATTTTATTGCAATACTGGAAAAATATTGATAATACAGTTTTACATTACAGTTTTTGGGGTAATATCCAAATTTAATGAGATATTATTATATTATCTGTGGTCCACATTACCATATTTATTGCAAAAAAATTACACTATTGCATATACATTTTTTTTTTTTTTTTTGCCAAATTGTCATAGTATCCATTTTTGATATAATCAGCAGTATTTATTGTGATGTGTACACTGTACAAATTCTATTGCAATATTGAAAAATATTCACGTTACAATATTTATTGAGAAATTCACGGGGATATTGTTAAAGTATCAATGATTCACAATACCATATTTACTATCAAATTTATTGCAATATTTTCATAGTATCCAATGTAGTAATTTTATTGTGATACCGTGACAGTATCTATGGCCCATGATGGAATATTATTATTATATTATTATATTTACAATACAATATTAATTGTGTTAAAGTTTTCGTACAATTTTACCAAATTTCTGTAGATATTGTCACGCTGTAGAAATTTTATTGAGATTTTTTTATAGTAGCTCTGATTTGAAATGTATTGGTATATTTTTATGGTCATCAATGGTCCCGATGCAGTATTTATTGTATCACAATATCCAAAGTACAATTTTTGGTGCAAAGGTGGAAAACGTCCTGACCCAATTTCCCAGTGTTAAAAATTCTCCAGATTCCCAATATTAAACAACTGCTGGCGATGTGTCCAGTCATCAGGGCGAACATTCATATTCCTTGTCTTTATAGTGTTTGCATATACAAATTAACTAAAAATAATAATTTATTCATTCTTGTGGTTAAAAATCTTTACATTGTAAATTAGTGAACTGTTTCTCACACCCTGACTTTCACTGCTGCTTCATACAGATCAGCCTGTTTCCTGTATTGAAACCAAATATCAGTGGTGTTCCGTTTAAAACCGCTCCCTATAGACTCTCCCTACATGAAGTTTACATCCTATTACGTCCATCTGCGAGCGCTTCACGACATGGCTGGCTGCCATTTCTGGGTCCGATGTTATGACCACTGTGTTTCTCTCCATGGCCTCAGTGTGTTAAAGTGTGGGCAGGTGGTCAATGTCCAACGCTGTCATCCATCCAATGCATTTGACAGCGTCATAAATCTGCAGTTTACTGTTAAACATACCGTCCGTGCTTTAAGAGCCACAATAAATCAGCACTGACATTTTCTTCCTCCTCAAAAATCCTTCTTTCTTTTTTTTTTTTTTTGTTATTTAACTGCTCAACGTTTTGGTTTCTCAGAGTTTAATGAAGTACATTTTCCACACAGGCGCTGGTACCGTGAAGTGCTCGGGTTGTCATGGGTCAACTGCCGCTCTCTTGACTCTGCTTCTCTTGAACCCTGTTAGAGCAGAGCGGGCACAACTCTGCCTTTAAGTCCTGTTTCGTGACAGTCGTTAGTATGAAAGTATTAGCTTTACCACTGAGGAAGACTGTGCATCCGAGTTCCTGCTGTTTAAATCCCTCACAGACACAAAGATGCAGACAGCACAGCTGGACTTTCAGCTCCCATGTTAATTCACTCTTGTGTTTTTCCCACAGAAAACGTTCCACTACTTCCTTGTGTTTGGTTTTGGGACTTTTGCTGGGACATTAAAGTGATAGTTCAGGTTTCTTGATGTGTGGTTAGATGAGGTGTGAATTGAGAACCAGTCTGAGACATAGACAAACTAAATTAAGAATATTTTCAAGTCTTGATCTCACCATTAGACGGGCTTTGCCAAAAGGGAATTGAAGTTTGTAACTCTCCCACACCAAAGTCTATAGAGAAAATCCGTGATTTTACATCACAGCACACAGGAGTTGTTGATCCACTGCTGCCTCCATCATTAAGTTTAAATGTCTTGTTTTCTAACACTTCAGTGTTTGAAATCCTCTGTTCAGATTTACTTCAGTGACACAAACTGACCACACGAGGCAGCAGAAGACCAGCAGCTCCTGTGTCCCCGCAAGCTAAAATCATTGATTTTCTCCATGGACTTTGGTGTGGGAGAGTTTGTGGTTTAAAAACTTCAGTTTCCTGTTAGAAAAGTCTGTCTAACCGTGAGATAATGATGTGAACATATTCTTAAGATATCGTAAATTTAAACCTATGAAGATTTTACTAGCTGAGTCTCTTGTTTTTCCTGGTTCTCCATAGGAGAAAAAATGTAATTGTTTGCTGTTGATGCAACATTACAGCCTCCATAAAGCACGGCCCTTATTTAAAGTACACGAATAATCTTTTTTTTAGTCTATGAAAAGTTTTTTTTTAATCACTTATACACTTCACATAATCATGAGAATAATATTAAATTTCTGCCAATAAATAAAAGTTACAAACTAGATGCTACATATTGGAAAGCATCTTTGTTAGAAGCTGTTTTTGACAGTTGGAAATAACTTTGGCTCTCCAGTCCTTCCTCTTTCCTTTGCATGTCTTTCTGTCACATTCGGCTCTAATCTCCTTCAACATGACTTTCTTTCCTGTCGCACACCAGCTGTATCAGGACAAAGTGAAACAAGATGTGAATCTCATGTATCAGCAGACTCTCTCGGCCTCGGCTGCTTTTCAAACTTACGTAACCTCTTTCGTTCTCCTCAAACAAACGCCTGGACTCGTTTTTCACGACTTTTTGAAGCATGTTGTCATAAAGTTAGGGCGAGGGCTGTGGGACTTCTTTGCCGTATCCATGGAGACAAACCAAACAGTGATGATGATGAGGCCCCGGCTTCAGGCATGAAGCCAGGCTCTGATTAAAGCTGTTACTTCATAACCAGACTCTGCTGGCTTTTAGGAGAACTGAAGAGCGTGACATACACCAATAAAGAAACCTTTTCAAGAGCTAATAGTGCTGTGGATCAGAGCAGAGGAGAGGTGTTTCACTATGTTTGTCTTGTGTGTGTGTGTGTGTGTGTGTGTGGAAAGCTGACATCCCCCGAGCTTCAGATCATTCTGACTGAAACTCCTGCTGCACTTCCTGTTTTAATTCCTATTCTTCTGAACGTCTTTTCTCTGTAACATCCGTCCGTCTCTGCATTTGTCCCTTTTACTCTTCATATATTGAAGCATAGAAAAGCTGATTGATCCCCTTTTTCCCAAAGGAAAAAAAATGTCGGGAATGAAAAAAAGGTGGAGGATATGGTGATGACCTAATGACATCTAATACCACAAGGTGGCACCACCAGCAGGTTTTTGTACAGTGGACTACATGTTTGTTTGCAGAAGAACTACCATTTGTGAAGTTCCTTGAATGCATCCTGTAGCTGCTTCTGAAAGCTGAACACTCTGTGGCCTAACAAAACTCCTCATAAAGACCACAATGAAGTTAGTTTGAGTACAGCACATGCTGCTGAAACCGATAGTGCTCTCAGACAGACACAGTTCTGGTTCCGGAGGCTCTCAACCTTGGTGCTTTCTGGTGAACCAGCCCACGTTCACACCAGTTTTAAGAGGACCCAAAGTGGGAGGCAGACCACAAACTATTTTACACCATACTTCCTCTACTTCCCAGTGGTCCTCATGACCCGGAACATGATACGCCCACTGATGATGCCACGGCTCGCGAGGAAGTACCAGCTATTTTTTAGTTCCAGCTGAGAACCAACTTTTTGTTCGGTTTGAAAGCATCAGCCGCTTCAGGGACTGGAACGTACACAGAGCCCTGTCAGTGGGAAAAGGGCTGTGAGGGAGTCTATGTGTGTGTGACATCCAACTTGAAGCTAACTTCTTGGTTACTTACCTGTTTTTTTTTTTTAGATTATCAGGTTTTGGTTTATCTAGTTAAAAACGTTAATCCAGTTAAAAAATGAGTTTTATTGACAGGAACAACGTTAAAGTCAAACCACAGTTGTTGCGTGTCTCTACTTTTTTAGAAAATGAGAAAATGCGGGTCAGCTCTCGTTTATCTCAAAAACCCACAACACTCTCTTTATCTTTTCTGTTTTTAGTGTTGTTGTTTTTTTGTTTTGTTTTTTTTAACTTCCTCTCAGCCATGGTTATCTAACTGTACACACGCTCCTAAATGTGAAATTGAGCAGGCTCCACTAGAGACGCTCTCATCGGAGCCTGGAGTGGGGACTCGTCTGGCGAGTGGGGGCAATTATGCAAATCCCTGCCTCCTCCTCATTGGCCGGGGTCAAAGCTGCGATATTAGTGATTAAGGAGCAACGGAGTGAGAGCAGAAAAGAGAGAGGGAGGAGAAAGAGAGAGAGAGAGAGAGAGTGAAGACAGGAATGTGTGGGAGAGTCTCCACCATCATCATCATCATCAGCAGCAGCAGCAGCAGCAGGCACATGACACTCTGTGGGTGTATGAATGTTCACTCCCTCCACGTTCGTGCAGCTCTGGTATTCGTTCCGCGGGGGGAAAAGAATCGACTCCTTTATCTCTCAGCAGTCAACACTTTCCGTTTCCACGGCGACTCATTACTGCCGCCGCCGCTTAGCTGCAGCATCTGGGTTGTATCCGTGGCGACCCCGGAAACCCTGACAGACTGTGATGTGGAGTCGCGGGGCCGCAGCGACTCTCTGCTCTGTTCCTGCGAGTGTTTGATCTCTTACTTCTGTTCTCCAGAGAAACAAAATGGCTTCACAGCAATAACAAAAAAAAAGTAAATTCCATCAAATTCCTCATGAGAACAATTGAGAATTTAAATGAAGTTCAAGGGAAGAAAATAAAAGTGAAGGAATTCTGTGTTTGTTAATTTACAGTAACTTTTGTTTCAGATTAATGCTAACACTTACTCTGACTCAGACTTAGATCATTTAGCTGTCCCAATATGTAAAAAGTAAGATTCACTACAATCGTAGCCAACCCCAAAAATAATTCTTCTGCTGTTTTCCCACTTTTGTAAATTATTAGTGTCATGCAGTACTGTAGTAGTACTGTAATATTACATGGTACATGTATGCATTTGTCCACTACTCTAAAGTCAAACCTATTAAAACCATCAAAGATGTTATACGATATAATTTTGTTATAGTGAAGAACGTCGATCCTAAAATTAAATACAGCGCTTAATCCCAGATTATGTGAACCTCAAAAAAATTGTTTTTGTGCAAAAGAAACAGCTGTATTATCAATCAATCAGTCTGCATCGTCATGCATGTACTGACAAACATTTTGCAGATGAAGATAAATTTAGCCTGAGTTCTTACTAAAGCTAAAAGATTTGGCCAAAATACATTTATATACATATAATTGTGAATTTTACCCACAGATAATTCGATTATCAATTCAACAATTCACTTTACATTAGCCAGATTTAAATGAAAAATATACACTCCTTTCAGCGTGTACGTACAAAATGTTATGATTTCCATTCAGTCGTGGGTTTGAGCTTGGAATATTGTAAAAACCTGAATTTGTGCTTTTTCAATTCCTACTGACCTTCTATGGCTATGTAAGCTATGATAGCATTATGGTTAGGTTAGCTACTAGCAATAGCTAGTGGGCACCACTGTGAGTATGACACTGACAAGACAAAAGCACAAACATAAATAAATTAATTAAATTAAACTATAGTTTTTACTCTGCTAATGCTCAGAGCAGCCATTTTCCATTACAATGAATAAAGAAAATGGTTGACAAACCTTAATAAATTGATTAATTAGTAATCTTAAATGACTTTAGTCTTAATGCCTTAAATTTTATGAAAGTTGTATGAAAACAACATTGTGAATGAAAGTAGTTTGGCAACCAATTTCTGTTCCCTAATGCCTGAACTTGGATTTAAATGACTTGACAACCTGGAATTACAACTTCAACATTACAACTGTAACTGACCTGAGAGTAACAACTTTTTCAGCTTTATTTTCTTTACCTGCCAACGCTAACATGTTAACGTGCATGAGCTAGACGTTTGTGGCAAAAAAGCAATTAAGAGAAAGTCCCTGCTTTAAAAAATGACATGTTACGTTACTACCTCTGTTTTGATTGGCAGCTTAAGGCAACACTTCACCACATGTGTACCTTTTGGTTTCTGCGGTTACCAAATTGGCAGTTTTGTGTAAACGCTGTTATTTTTTTTTTTGAATGTGGTCGAGTTGAACACGTGTGAGCAGATGTGTGTGTGGTTGTCTCGAACCCTCTCTCGCTCTCTCTCGTCCGTCTCCACCTCTAACGAGTGTGAGAACGTGTTTCGCCGAGCGAGTCGGTGCCGGATCCTCCGCGTTAGCGTCGTTAGCTAGCAGCTGCTGAAACCCGAGCCTCACCCCAAGAGAACAGAGACGCTGAAGCGAGGCCAAGTCCTCGTCTCCTCGTCTTTCCCCTCCTTCCACTCCACTCTCCGTCCTTCTCTCTCACCCTTTTTTCCCCCACCCTCTCCTCCGCCTCTCCATTCCCCAAGCATGAGCAATTCACGGCTAATTCAATTTTTTCCCCTGGCCGCGCTCACATGGGACGGCATTGGAATTCCGGTTTGTCATGATAAAACGATTACACGGCATTGTGTTTCTGCGGCGCCTCCCAGCGCATTTATTAGAATCTGTCAGTGTTGATGTCGATCGGACGGCCAACGTGCCCGTCTGCGACGCGTCTCCCACTTCCCCTTCCCTCCCCGAAAAACTGGTTATTCCTTATGAAATACGTCGCCCCTGGCAGACGCATAATCTGATTACATCCGCTAGATTAAAAATATATTGAATTTTTCTACCGCCCCCCCACCACCGCTACCACCACTTTATCCTGTCTTCCTCCTCTTCACCTGCCTTCTGGTCTCCAGCCTTTATTTTTTCATGTCATCCATCCCTGAGTAAGACAGATGATGATACGATGATTGATATGTTCTGTTATTAATATTAAATCTACCACGGTGGCCTCATTTTTTATTGCATAGTCTTTTTCTTTCTTTTTTGGGCCACGAGAGAGAGAGGTTTATTTTCAGGTCATACGCTGTAAAAAATAGCTTTGTTAAACTTTAACGGCAGCGAAGAGGGAAAGTTCCGTCACTGTGATGTATTAGAGAAGACGTTATTTCATTATTTAAGAGCTACGATGAAGATATGTGAGAATATTTACAGTTTCTAGATGAAACACCAAAGTCCATAGGGAAAAGCAGCGATTTTAGCTAGCGCTGACAAAGGAGCTGCTGGTCTACTGCTGCCTCGTGTGGTCACTTTGTGTCACTGAGGTAAATCTAACCGAAGGATTTTAAACCTTGAAGTGACATAATAAGACATTAGAACTTACTGATGGAGGCAGCAGCAGATCCACGACTGCTGTGAGCTGTGATGTAAAAATAATGATTTTCTCTATGGACTTTGGTGCGGGAGAGTGAGTGGTTTACACACTTCAGCTTCCTTTGGTGTTTGGAATTTGGTGTGGCGTGTAGAGAAGAACAAATTAAGCCACATTTTAGAACATGTTTGTGTCTTTATCTCACAGACCCTTTCCAACAGGAAACCTCCATCAGTAAGTTCTTATTATGTCACTTCGGGGTTTAAAATCCTTCGGTTAGATTTACCTCAGTGACACAAACTGACAGCATGAGGCAGCAGCAGACCAGCAGTTGGTTATGTTGTTAAAATAGCTTCCTCCTGTTAGCAGCCATGTTTTACTGTACTTTGTTCTGCTGCACTTAAAAAAAAAAAAGTGAATTATTATTTATTTTGACAAATACAAGTAACTGTAAGAAAAGTGTAAGTTTTTTAGTGTAAGTTTAGTCTCTTTTTTGATTTTCAGAACAAAAACATGATTGATTTGATTAGCCGACAGTATAGCATGTTAGCACATCCTCTTCCTCTTCTTGTCTAGATAATAATACAGATTTTTTTTTTTTTTTTTTTTCATATTTCCACCGCTCCTTTTGCCCACTCACCGGCCTGTCAGTCAAACTGTCATGTGCGATTTGGAGCGATCGCTCCCGCGCTGCGTTCAGGGTGCGCGGGGTTCGATGGCTTGTTTACTGTGATGTGAGTGGAGCTGTCACGCCTGAATGATCCCGCCTCACCCGCCTCACCCTCCTCACCCTCCAGCCCCTGCTCAGTGGTCAGAAAACCCCTGTGGACGGGGAGGGCGTGGGATCTGACTAATGACCATCTCGGTGCCACCGTCGATTTCGGGGTGTCGGGTTTTCACTTACGCATGTGATCGCGTACGTTCTTGTGTGTGCGAGCGTCCGTCGAGTCCAACCAACCAATTACTGTCCCGAGGAGTCGACAGCTGTCGCCGCCATCGTCTTCTCGTTCGCTGCCGTTGCTCTTCCTCCTCCTCCTCCTTCATACATCCACTCAGCTGACAGAGGGAAGCCTCAGCCGCAGGTTCTTCTCCCAGGGGGAGTCATTACACCACTGTGGGACTCTCTCTCTCTCTCTCTCTCCTGCACACACACACACACACACACACACACGCACACACACACGCACACACACACTTGTCTCCTCTGTCCCTTTCGATCTATCACAATGTTTCCTTCAATTAAGCCTGTGGCTTTTTGCTTTGGGGGGATTTTAATGCACATTCCCACACACACACACACACACACACACACACACTCATCTAATCCTAATGTTCCTTCTATATTTGTCATCTCCCGCTCTCCAGATGGGACTCGGTCCATTGGGTTTCATATGGAACATGAAGCCTTTTTTTTCTGACACGCTGTCCTCGGCCTCCGTCACGTTGGTTTGTGGGTTTAGTTTTTTTTTTTTGTTTTTTTTTTTGACATATTCATTAAATGAAATTTTCAGCTGCATCACCAGCATCATATTTTTCAGTTTTGTTTTTTTTTGTTTTTTTTTCAAACCATAACACGCGCAGACATGTCCCTATCAGACTGATGGTGTGTTGGCTGGTTTTGGCACACCAGGAAATTAGGGTGATAATAACAATGTCCTGGTTATCCGTGTAGGATTTTCATGTCTTTTTGGGGACGAAAACATTGATATTCAGAGTAAGTAAGCTGTGAACTGATTAATGTCCAATCTTTTAATGTCATGAATTGGTTTAATGAAGCCGCTGCTGTTACTTCCTCACTGTCACTCCTCAAACTTTCATTAAAGACTCACTTTAGACTCATTATGTTCGTGAGACTTCACATATTTCTCTGAATTAATGTTTTATTTTGATGTGATGAGCGCGTGTGTGTGTGAGAGAGAGAGAGAATCGTCACTTTATATTTAAAAGCGAACTCGGATTTCGTGGAATGCACTATATAAATCAAAGTTATTATTTAACAATGTCAAGGAATTGCTTGTATATTTATGTTTTATAAATATATAAGTTTTTGAAAAATTAAGTGTTTCCTCCACAGTGGACTGCTTGTTTGTTTGCATATTCACTGAAAATTCTGAGGTTTATTGAATGCATCTCTTAGCTACTGCAAGTCGCATATGCTGATTCTGAGTCTCTCAACAGTCATTAGTGTTGATCAGCAGGGAAAAAACATATTACAAACACACAAGTGAGCTTTAAATTAGCAAATGTAGCCAGGAATTTGGGTTAGCAACAGGTAACAAATTAGTCAATCCATAAAACTCACCTCGCGCAATTCCGTGCTGTAACATTCGGAATCAAAACAGTGCCATTTTGTCTTCTTCTTCAATGTTTCTGTCCATGTACCAGGCAATGTGTCAGGCAAAAGTGGGGAACAAGCAAACAGAAGAGAATTTATTTGATTTATGATGTCGCAGTTTTTAAAAAAAATGAGCTTGAAGTGAGTGTGGAAACCACATTCATATCAGGTACAGACTCCGACGTTAGCACTCTTTACTATCGTGTTTATTTTATGTACTTTTATTGCAACGTTTAAGCATTTTCTATCACAAAGTTGAGGATGTGGTGATGCTGCGGCGCCGTCTGTTTCCATACTCGTGATAACCACCAGGGGGCAGTATGCGGATCAGATATGTTCTGTGATGGATTCTATTGGATCTCCGTGGATTTAAAGTGACAGTGAACTCTTTCAGCTTGAAATTAGCACTGGGTGACGTGGATTTTTTTACGAAAGATTTTCCTGTCAACATGGCGGAGATGTGTAATTCAGTCTTTTTTTTTTTTTTTTTTTTTTTTAATTTTTTTTTTTTTTTTTTTTTTTTTTGGCTTTCTGTGTTTACATGAACAGAAATAATTCGCAATGATTCTTAAATGTGAATTTGCCATGAGTTATTTTTAATCGTAAGGTCAAAACAATCGACTTGTACAACATCCCATTAAATTGTGACATTAACACAGAGATGGATGAGATGGGAGTCAACTTTATTGTCATTACTCAAATACAAGTTTCGGGTAATGAAATGAGGTTTGCATCTCACCAGAAGTGCAACAAGCAGAAAGTGCAAGATATATATATGAAATGTACAGAAGTAGGCTTTTTTTTTTATATATATAGAGTAATATGCAATGGGTGGGTCGATTAGTGGGATACTCTACTGATAAGTTTAAATATAAAAACAAGAATCTAATGAACGGGAAATAATGTCATGAACGTTAAACGTAAAAAATAACGACGTTTTCCTCACAGCGCAGGTTTCACTGTGTTTCTCTGCGGCTCCACCATCTTCCCTCTCTTTATCTGAGGCTGTAATACAAAACCAGATTGGCCTTATCTCACACACACACACGCGCGCGCGCGCACGCACACACTCTACACACACTTGGCCTGGTTCTCACACACTCTCCGTCAAAGTCGGTCTCCATCAGTGTGTGGATCAGCAGTTATTTCACTTCACTGTGTTCGATAAAAATGTCGGCCGCTTGTCGGGGAAAGAAAAAGAATTTGTAAGAGGAGCAGAATATTTCACTTCAACTGTGAACGCTGCGTTTAGATAAGAAGCCTCACTCTGAGTGTGTAAGTGTTTGTGTGTGTGTGTGTGGATGTTGTTGAGGTTTATACCTCCAACAAACTTAGAATTCATCATCAGTCCAGGCTCTAATTCTTTACAGACATGACGAACATTATGTAAAATCACTTAAAATGAACAAGTCTGTTTAAAGTTACCGCTATATTGTTAAAATAACACAAAAAAAGTTTTAAAGTAAAAATAAGTGTTGAACTCAACATTATTTCAGAGTGTTTTCAATTACTATAAAACTATAAAACTTAAATTCAACAAAGTTGAAGTGGTTTGATCCAGATTATCGTTAAAATGACACTGAAACAGTTGAATTCAACACTAGTTTAGAGTGTATATAACAGTGTAACGCTGTTATAGTTAAATCAATCCCCAAAAGGTCGACTTTAACCCTTTCAATTTGTATTTACCGATTATATTGTTAAACTGAAATGTTAAATATAGTACTATTTCAGAGTGTATTTAACTAATTGATTGCAAAAGCAACAATTAAAAACTTAAATTCAACAATATTTCAGATTGTATTTTAACACATTTTTCAATGTTTAATTGTTATTTTTTTTAAAATAATACTAAAACAGGAATTTCAATACTTTAACAGTGAACGGTGTGTTTAGATTAGAAGGCCCACTTCACTCTGAGTGCTTAAGTGTTTGTGTGGATGTTGTTAAAGTTTACCTCCGACACACTCGTTAATCAAAGAATTCATTAGTCATCGAGGCTCTAATTGTTTACTTTCCCCCGCGGCAGAACAACACGAGGTTGTCGGCCTTTACTGCTACAATTTTGCAGGAACATAACCTAAACACAAATTAATTTTCCCAGGTAGCTGCGATTCGATTAGTCATTTTCCAAACACACTCTGTTAGCGGGGAAATGGTGCATTTGGACGTCAGGACTGTCAGGAGGCGGAGTTTGATCACGATGCTTCCATGGAAGAAGAAGAAGCAGAGGGAGGCGGGGGGGCGGGGGGAGGTTGGGGGGGGGGGGGGGGGGGGGGGGGGGGGGGGGGGGTAATGAGCTGGAAGAGAAACATTCATCTTTCCTCTGAGTGACTGTGTAACGTCGACTGAAGCCCACAGAGGCGCGAGTGCTGAGATAAATGGCTCCATCAATAGAAGCATAATCTTCTCATAAAAGCAAATTGATTCACTAATTGGAAGGTACATCACCAGTGATTTCACTAAAACACACCAATAAACTAAATGGACATAAAACATTCAAAATTAATGTCTTGTCTCGTGTTAAATCTCTTTGTAACTGCTTTGGACGAGTAGCCTGCCTAAAATAAAGTTAATACAAATTGGATTTTAAAAGCTGCAATCATTATTGCAATTACTCTGCTTATTATTATTATTCCTTTTTTGATGCCTTAACATGCAAAACACACACCAACGTGACTCATGACCCAAATCCAAGAAGGAAGGCGGTCATTTTGGATTAAACGCCCATTTTTTGGGGGGGTGATTTAGAGATTTCACATATGATGTATTGGAATGACCTCCTCCCACAGCTTTCTTGCAGTCAACTTCATATTTGGTCAGTTCACTCTGGGCAGTGGAAGGATTGAGAGTTATGAAAAGTTTTACTTAATGTCACACTAAGGGGGCTGTAGAGTTGTGGCAAATTCTGTTGTCTCGCCAAAAGTCACAGAAACCCTTATAATTTTAATACACACGGTCCCATCTGAATCAGTCTTGAAGACGTCTACATGAAAATATTTAATTTTGAACAGAGCGCCCACAGATTCTTGCATCCACCTCAAATTTGGTGAAATCATTCAAATATAATGCCGATTTATTTCACTATCAGGACTTTTTTGTTTGTCTTACCATGTTACCATGGCAAACAGGGTAAAATCGGACGTTTGCCAGAAAACAGCCCAACAGATGCTCTTTCACTGATGACACGAATGAGGGAAAAGAGATTTTTACAGTGTAGGAACAAGTCAGCAATTGAACAGTATATTGTAAGTGAACTAAGGGACTGAAAAAGATGCTGGTGCATTTATTTGTCGAGCCACAATTCAAACAATTCTCAAGCGACTGAGCAGAAATCAGACTTTTTTAGCTTCATCTGTGTTTCCACCAGATGGTTAGAGGGTTCTGTTTACGCAATAAGGCGCAGGCTTGATGCGAGTGATGTAAAAAAGACGAGGCACAGCCTGAAGATTGTTTTTCATTTTAATCTGAGTTTACACTTTCCTGTTACGGACAAATGAAAGACACTCGCCGTGTGTCGGTTTGTGTGTCACGGCCGGAGTTACATATGGATGGTGCTAACACGGCGCAATCCACACACGCACACACACTGAAATACAGATCCAATAGACTGTGTATCACATGTCAACTTAGTGAAACTATGCATTATAGATCAACATACACACACGCTCGTCTCAGATCTGAAGGCAAATCCCCCTCAGTGTTAGCTCTGCTCGAGCGGTCGCTGCTGACACATGAATATTTCATTCTGTTGATGTTTAAATCCCATCATTTGTTATGTGACATTTGTGGAGATTCACTGTGTGTGTGTGTGTGTGTGTTTGCATTATTCAGAGATGGTGTAAACTTGTGCGTACCAGTGCTTTTAACTGAGTATTGTAGTTTTTGTGATACTGCCTTTACTCTCACTCTCTTAAGTCTGTCTGGATGACGCACGTCCTCTTTACCTCGGACCATGCGGTGAGACGAGTGGGCGAGAGAGGTGGACTGAGAGAGAGAGAGGGAGAGAGTTTCATAACTTTGTGCTTCAAAGTCATTTGCCATAAAGAAATGATGCGTCCCTTGAGGCATAAATTATAAACCAATATGACTGAAGATGCAGTGGGCAGATGAACTATTATTGACACTCACATTCTTTTGGTGAATGTCTTCGATGTTTTTAAGAATATGTTTGTGTTTTTATCTCACTGTTAGTCAGACTTTTCCAACAGAAAAACCGCTCACTCTCCCACACCAAAGTCCATAGAGAGAATCAGTGATTTTAGCTCACGGGGACACAGGAGCTGCAGGTCTAATGCTGCCTCGTGTGGTCAGTTTGTGTCACTGAGGTAAATCTGAACAGAGGATTTTAAACACTGAAGTGAAAGAATAAGACAGTTGAAGTTGCTGATGGAGGCAGCAGTGGATCAACAACTCCTGTGTGCTGTGATGTAAAATCACAGATTTTCTCTGTGGACTTTGGTGTGGGAGAGTGAGCGGTTTAGAGTTGTTGTATTCAGGTGTTCTCATGGACATAAGGAACCTAAACACAATTTACTGTGTAAATTTACAATATATTTATAATATTGAACAATATTTACAATGTGACTAACAGCAGTAGACGTGTGTTGCCTATCCCAGCTTTAAATCAAACCAGACAACTAGAGTCAATTGTTCATCAGTTACTAAATTAGTCATCAGCTATTTTGATAATCAGTTAAGCAGCTTCTTAAATGTGAATAAATTCTAGTTTCTTTGCTCCGTATAACAAAGAAATCATTAAAACTGAATCATTTTGGTTTGTGGACAAAACAAGACATTTGAGAACATCATCATTTCCGCATTTCCTGATATTTTATGCACCAAACAAATACAGCATTGATGGAGAAAATAACGGATTAATCGATTGTGATGAAAATAATCATTAATGGTTAACAGTCTTTTCTTCTGTTTATTCAACCCAGTTTTCAAACTCAATTTCTTTTTCAGTTTCCTTTATTTCATCTTCAGAGCTGTCATCCAGGGAGTCGTGGCGAAGGCTATGAAAAACAAACTATTAACAGCAAACATCAGCGATCGCTCGGAGTGTCGAAAAACTGCTGCATTCTGGGAAAACTGCCCACCACAGGCAGCGAGTCAGAGTCAGAGCAGCGGCGGTCTGTGGAGAGTGTGTTATGAGCCTATGAATCCATTTTCTTAGGTCTATTTTTAGTCTGTAAGATGTGGGTGAAGACACACAGGTCAGTTTAATAACAAAGAGCCATAAACAGTCGACAGGAAGTGACTCGTTTACTGCCGGAATCTGATTAAAGCCGGAGTAAGTTGATTTTAGGGAAAGATAAGAATGGGAACAGATGCATCACTCGATCCTACCAGAGGAGAGAAGTGATTATTTTATTAGATTTTACGTGTTTACACCTGCGACGACCAGCCGCGATCATTGGCTTAAAACTAATAATCTCATGGAGAAAAGTACGAACACGGACACCATTTTACATTCTGATAAACAAAACCATCGATTACATGTTATGGTTTTCATAAACAGGCAGAAAATGATCAAATCAGGCCTCTACATACAATATCTACACTGTAAAAAAAAATTAAGTTACTTTTACTTACAAATATTGAGGAAACTAGTCGTGTAGAACTATTAATAATTGTCTTTGTTTACCTTGCATCCCCTAGTTGAGTTTATTCAAAGGTCATTCAAATGTATTAAATTTTATAAAGTTTTCTGTAAAACTTACAAAAAGCAGGTTTATTTAACTTATTTTTAAGTCATAGGTGCTAAACAAAGCTCTTTCTAAATTGTCCAAAATATTAAGACATAAAAGTAAGATTATTACTTACCTTTTTAGCGCAGTATTTTCTTAATTTCTTACATTTCTTATGCTTTTATTACCAACTTGTTTTGCAATCTAATTGCACTCTAAATTGTGATTTTGCAGGAAGAGCACAACATAATCTTTGAAAAAGAAACTTTCAAATATTTGAACTTTGATTAAAAAAAAATCAAATTTACTGAAAAAAGTGGTAAACATACATGGAAAATACTTCATTTGGTTAATTCAAAAAAAATAAAATAAAGTTTTATTAAAGTATATAATAAAATTGGGGCCTGATGGTTTGCTATATGACTTTTTAAAAAGTTATAAAAATGGGTCAAAAAAAGTTTTGAGACAATTTATGTTGGTAACCTATGTTGGTAACTAGTAAAATAAGTAAATTCAAACTAAATTAAGCAGGTTTGCGTCATATAACTTTATCTTTATTTTGAATTCATGTCATCACTAAGTTTTACAAATGAAGGCATTTTGTTAGTTTGTTAAAAACAATTTACAGTGTATTTTATGGTTATTTATTAGATTCAGAGTTCATATTCACATCATACAAAACAAGACACAAACGTTTTTTTTTTAAAAACGCGAATAAAAATAGATAAAATGCGTTGATTTAAATGAGAGGATTTTCCTGGAAGTAAAAGTCCAATTTTAGCCGAGCAGATTCACCGTGCTCAAAACCAACACGTCAGCAGAAGAAGACGTGGTTAGAAGCTGTGGACCGTAGATGGAGGTTCAGGCAGAGCCAGCGGGGGCAGCGGCGAGTCGCACACACGGCTGCAGTGGTCATCGTTTCTCCTTAGATTCAACCCCTTTTTTTTTGTTTCCCCCATTTAAAAAGATGTGATTACACGGCAACCATACACACACGCACACACACTGCTGTGCTGCTCGCAGTGGTGATCCAATTTAGCAGGTTAGAAGGGAGGGATAAGGAGATGGAGGGAGAGAAGAGGTGAAGTGTACAAATGTAAGTGAAACAAGGAGAGAGAGAGAGAGAGAGAGAGAGAGAGAGACTCTCTTTGTCATTCTGTCTGTGCTCTATGCAGATGAGCAGCTAATATGAAACCTCTGCTGAGCTGATGGATGTTTAAAACGATATGGAAACCCTGAGCTGCCTCGCCCTTGTCTGTGTGTGTGTGTGTGCACCTGGTATTCCTTATGTTGTGGGGACCTAAATCTGTTTACACAGTCACATTCTGGGGACTTGTCTTCCTTATGGGGACATGAATTACTACATTTTAAAGTAAAGACATATAAAGTTAGACTGAGATTAGGGTCAGGTTTATGGTTAAGGTTAGACTAAGTTTCCATCAGATGAATATAAGTCAATGCAATGTCCTCTGAAGTCATAGAAACCATTGTGTGAGTGTGTGTGTTTGTCGCTAAACTGCTGTTAAAAGATTAAAACTAAGTCGCCGCCGTCGCCATGGTAATGAGAAGCTGCCCCAGTGATGCTGAGTGAAGATTCAGATTCTAACATCAGTAGCTATAATGTGGCTCTTGGTTACATCATCGTGTCACGTCTGACGGCGTTAAACTCGTGTTATTAGCAGGAAAGTCAGATGAGTGATTTTGAAGGTTAAATATGACAAAATTTCTTTGTTAAAGCTACTTTTTCCAGCCAAATTTGTTCGGAAGAAAAGTAGAAAGATGAAATGCAACTCAGGCTTTGATGCAAAATGGGTAAAACAACAAAATGTCCAATTTTTCTGGAGATTGATGTATATTACTCTTTGTTTGAATGCAGGAATGAGAGGCCTAAAAGTATATAAAAAATGTTGAGTTTTGAGTTTTCTTTTAACTGATTTTGTTGTTTTTTGGTAAGAATTTATTTTCATCAATCTCAATCTGGCCAGTTTTCAGTTAGATTTATTTAGAAATGAGCTGAACAATTTGGGTGAAAGGTAGTGATTCTGATACATTTTTTGAAAATCAAGCTTGCGCTCAGTTTTTTTGTTGTTTGATTTTAAATCGGGGTGGAGAAATTCCGCATATTTTACTATAAGAGCAGTAGTTTCTTTATGTAGTAATTTAGGGAAAAAAAAATACTACTTTCTGATGTGTTATCTTTATTTGACTAAGAACAGAGAACAATCCAATAACAGAACAGCATTTGTTATTCACTAATCATACTGTTAGACCTTCAATTGAAAATAATGAATTGTGCAGTTTTACTCGCACGACACTGTCTTTATCATTAAATCTATTCAGAGCTAAATATGTTTTGAAGAGGAAAATGAATGACAACATTTTTACCAGACATTTCATTCTAAAGATCATGTGACCTGCCTGGTCCAACATCTGTTTGTAGAAATAAAAAATCAACAAAATATAAAGAAAGTTTACAACTTAAGAGTTTGGGGGTGGTTAAAAAAAAAAAAAAAAAAGAAAGAAATTGCTTACTTTGTTCTCAAGCTTTCACTTCAATATTTATTACTAATACTGACAGAAAACCAGCAGTTCAACATAAACATTGCTATATATTTTTAAATTACCTTTATTTTTGTGCTGGATGTTTGCTCCTGGTTCGTGTTGAGAACAAACGTCTCCAACACTAATCCTTTGTGCCATAAATCGAGTTGCAAACAGTGAAAACTTATTGGGGATCAATAAAAACACGGATGTGTTGAGATTTCATTTTCATTTTTAATCCCATAATGACAAGTTTAGGCCTGAATGTCGTCTATTCCGGCTTCAATAAGCCAAACACGAGTTTGATAAATCATTCGCGCCGTGGGGAAAATAAAACATCGATACTTGGCTGTGATGAAACCTGATCAATATCCAATCAAAAGCCGCCTCAGATTAAAGGTCAGAAATCACTCATGACGACATAAATCCTACAACGTTTATATTTTTACAGTGTCTATGTGATTTTTTTTTTTTTTTTTTTTTCTTCTTGCATGGTGTCGGCTAATGAGGAGTGAGGGCAGAGGGGGAGGAGCCTGCAGGACGGATTGGATTCTCCACAGACTTCATTAGTTAAAACAAAGCCACTTGTCCGTTTGTGCTCTTTAACGTCCTAATTGATATTGATTCAGTGATTTGCTGAAGAGTGATTTAAAAGTGTGTTCGCTATCGATGATGCTGGGTTTTTTTTCCTTCTTGTCTCCTGGTAACGAACATAACAAGTCTTTTTTTTCCTCCTCACAAGCATCTCCTCCCTTTTCATCATTTCGTCACTAGACACTTTTCTTGCAGTGCCGGCCCAAGACTTTATGGGGCCCTAAGTTGAATTTGATTTGGGGGGGCCCACTCCCACCACCGCAGAGATACAAATATATAACAGATATAACACTATAAATTAAGAATGGGAATCGCTGGAGACACCACGATATGATATTTACACGATATTTAAGTCGTGATACGATATTATCATGATATTTAAGTCACGATACAATATCACGATATATAAATCGCAATATATCACAATATTTAAATTACAATACAACTTTATCGCAATATTTAAGTCCACAATATTATCATGGTATTTATATCAGTATTTGATATCGTGATATTTAAGTCACGATACAATATCACGATATATGATATCACAATATTTAAATTACAATACAATTTTATCACAATATTTAAGTGACAAGATTTTAAGTCACAATATTATCATGGTATTTATATCAGTATTTGATATCGTGATATTTAAGTCACGATACAATATCACGATATATGATATCACAATATTTAAATTACAATACAATTTTATCACAATATTTAAGTGACAAGATTTTAAGTCACAATATTATCATGGTATTTATATCACTATTTGATATCGTGATATTTAAGTCACGATACAATATCACGATATATAGGTCACAATATGATATCACAATATTTAAATTACAATACAACATTATCACAATATTTAAGTCAGAATATTATGACATTTGTCATGATACAATTTTATCACAATACTTAAGTGACAAGATTTTAAGTCACAATATTATCATGGTATTTATATCAGTATTTGATATCGTGATATTTAAGTCACGATACAATATCACGATATATGATATCACAATATTTAAATTACAATACAACTTTATCACAATATTTAAGTCAGAATATCATGACATTTGTCATGATACAATATTATCACAATGTTTAAGTCACAAGTTTTAAGTCACCATATTATCATATATTTAGATTACAATATGATATTATATTTAAGTCACAATACCACGATACTGCAAGATAGAGAGTATTTGAGATATCATATATTGCGATGTACTCATTAGTCTGATCTGATTAATCTCTTCCATTATTTTCTAGATTAATATAGCACTTAGTCCATAAAATGTTACAAAATATCAGTCAGTGTTTGTCAAACGTGGAATTGAAGATGAATGATAATGTCTTGTTTTGTCCACAAACCAAAACAATTTAGTTTAGTTTTATGGCGCAGAAAAAAACTTTTAATTTAATGACTTAAAATATTATTTTTATTAAGAAAAAAACTTAAACACTATTTAAATATCTACATAGATCTAAAGATATCTAGATTTCTTTAATATATTAAAATGTATTTTTCTCTCCACACACTAGGGGGCCCCCCTGAATTTGTTCGCTTATGCCTTGGGTTACCTATGATTTCATGATGTAAAATGTGTGATATATTTTTCTCGCTAATGTGCCGTAAGTGGATGCTGGTACTTATCATGAACGCGGCAGCGGTGAGAGGATGAATGAGGCCTTTTATCACGCTGACGGACGACACGCCGCTCTTTAATGTGACGTGTTACGATGGCATCACTTTGTCCTCCTTCTTCATTCACATCACTTTATTGCCGCCTCTCGCTCTCGCTCACAGTCCGTCATCCCGCACTGTAAATCCTCGACGCTCCATAAACCCACCATTTCTCTTCCTGCACATCTTTGTGTTTCTGTCACACTTAAAGCCCTGGAAAATCGCTGTGTCTTTACTTTCTGTGCAGGAAAGAGGGTTTGAATTTAAAGTCTTTGGGTAAATGCTTCATTAATGTGACACTAAACATCTTTAAAATGACATACAGTATTTTCACTTTCAGTACCGCTCAGGTTTTAGGAAAAAGCTCAAGAAAGAAATAGCATTTCAAAATAAAATATTTCTCTGGCTGCGTACCATTTAGTTGCTGCACAAGTCATCGAATGTGTCGTGTTCCTTCAATCTCCTGAGCTCTTAAAGTGAGAAAACACACACACAACAGACAAAGCTGAGCAGAATTAAGTCCTGAAGAGGGCGATAATGAGTTTGACTCTGCAGTGAGTGCGACAAGATGTCGTCATCACAGAACCGCGCTGACTGCAGCAGCCGTCAGTGTCAGAATCCTGGCGTGTTTCACATTTACAGCCATGTTTTCATGGTGTCATCTCTTAATTCCTGTTTAAAACATTGTCATGTTAAGATGTTCGTCTTTTAGACTTTTAAACAAATAACACAAGTTTGGTTGAGAAACGCCGAATCTGTGTTTTGCAGGAACCATTCAAGGCTTGTTTCATGTCTGACGTCTTTATTTCCACCTTATTTTCAAACATCTTCTTCTTTATTTACTGTCCTTCTCCCCTCGGCCGTTGACAGGCAGCCTTAAATAAAAGACTGAAGGAATCAGACTGGGATTAAAATGTAATATCAGACTATTAAAAGAGATTAGCGGTTGACATTTTGCCGTCTGAGCTCAAGACTCTGGCATTCATGATATTGATTTATTCCCCGGCTTCTTTTATCGGCTCACGTTCGCACAGTCGCCCTTGGATCTGATATGGCGGCTCTTTATGAGGCACCTTGTCACCGGGGGCCTTTTATGGCGCTAAGTAAGCGGCGACCGGCTGCCTAGATGTGATTGTTTAGGGAAGTGAAGTTTATTCATCCACACCAGTGGCAGCAGCTCGAGGGCGAAGAGGAATGTGACTGATTTCTGTTTGTCGTGTGGACAAAAGCATGGTCCTGTCACTGAATGTGCTCACGAATGAGTCACATGGAACAGCGTCGGCAACAAAAAGCCCCCTAATTAGTTCCAATTATGACAAACCATCAGTTCAGCTCAGTTATTTGTGCAAATCCATTAATGCTAACAAGGTTCCTGAGCGAGAGATTTGAGTTCAACACGTCAAACGACAAAAGATGGCGTTTGTTACCTTTACGTTTAATACCAGGGTTTTCTTTACATACCAGGGTATGTGTGTGTGCAGAGTGGAGTTTGGAGTTTTCGGACAAAATCAAACAAATAACAAAATAATAATAATTACAGTTACCTTATCTCTGGATTTTAACGTTTTGTGATAATGGTGTTACTTCCAGAGCTCAGTATTTTCTCAGGTGGTACTTGGTATAAAAAGTTTTCAGAAGGTTGAAGGTGAAGGTTGTTTCATTAACCTGACAATTAACCTTTAAACTTTAAAGTAAACTTCATCATTTTTAAATCTCATCTTAAAACTTGACACTATTTAAGTTATTTTATTTGTTTTTTATTGTGTCTTATTTTATGGCTGTTACTTTTACCCATGTTTTATGTCTTTTAATTTAACTTAGTGATTTTTGGATGTCTTTTATTATTCTATACAGCACTTTGATCCATTGTGGTTGTCTGCTTTACAAAGTTGGATTGGATTGGCAGATTGTGATAAAACTGTTTCCTGGTGTTTTACATAATCACAAATTAGTCTAGAAATGATGTTTAATCAAAAATGTCAAAATCAGTTGCAAAATCACACTAAATTAAAGTTCTGTTTAACAGCATTAATTTTGTATTTTGTATTTTTCTATAATTGTTCCGTATATTGCCTGGAAGTATCGGCCGACTGCAAACATTTGATTTTTAAACTACTAAAAATTTACATTACATTGAAACTTTTAAAGATTTAATTTCAAATTGGTCAAATAATGTATGTATAATGTATGGTCTATTAAATTATTGTCCTTTAATATTCTAAATCTGTTTGTAAAACCAAACAGAAAATATGCGGTTAAAGGTTTGTGTACAAAAATGAATAATAACTATAATAGAAAGTAAAAGGGAGGACGACAAAGTTTGTTTAAAAAGACTTATGGATAAATTAAAATTAAATTAAAATAAAGGATTCATATTTGTCAAAAAATAGAACGTGGTGATTAATCATTATGATTAATGTGAATATATTAATATGAGGTTTTTAATAAGGTGAGAAATAAACTCAGCTTCACTCTGCACTTTCTTTTGTAATTTTTCTGTTGTTTTGTCTTTTGTTGTAAAAGGACGTATGTAAACAAAACTGATATTAAATGAGAGGTGCAAAATTAAACTGAAAGAATCACTATAGTTGCGTGCTGGCCTAATTAGAATTAACGCGTAGCTTCTGTGATATTGCTAATATTTAGCCACAGTGCCACCTTCAGGGGTGGAGGCCTTATAGAACAATGACTAAAATAAATGACATACAGCAAATGAAATAACAATCAACTTTTGATTCACCTGTTTCTGTTCCTGCTTGAACACACACACACACACGCGCACGCACACGCACACACACACATCTGCTGGTTTTGCATTCTTTGTGTGGACCCTCATAGACACAATACATTCCACAGCTTCTTACCCTAAAACCGGGCCTTAATCCAAAATGTCCGCACATGGTCAGAATGTCCTCACAAAGATAGGTTTGCTTGATGATTGGTCCACACGTGCACACGCACACACACACACACACACACACACACAGAGTTGATTGTGTAGTGAGCAGTGACAGGTCGAGGGAGGCGTGTCACGTGTCGCGTGTCTCCAAAGTGCTGCCTCATTTGCATGTGTGAGGAGGTTTGGACTAATGGAGCTGATCTGTTCTGCTATTATTAATGAACAGAGGAAGAGGAGGAGGGAGAGCGAGACGGGGATGACCTATATATATATATATATATATATATACACATATATATATATTTCACATAAACCACAAGAGGAAGAGGAGGAGGGAGAGCGAGACGGGGATGACCTATATATATATATATATATATATATACACATATATATATATTTCACATAAACCACATGAAGTCCTCAACAACAGTCTTTAATTTGAGTATTTCCTGTGGATTATTCGTTAGTGTCATCACTAAGAAGGCTGTACAAGAATATCTAGTATCTTATTACTAAATACTAAATCTGTTATGGGGACTTGTCTTCCTTATGGGGACAAAAAAACAAGTCCCCATAATGTAAATTGTTACATTTTAAGGTGAAGACACATTTTAAAGTTAGGCTGAGGTTAAGGTTCGGTCAAGGTGAAGGTCAGGGTTAGGATTACAGCAGTAGAAATTATGGTTAGGATTAGAGTAAATCTCCAGGAAATGAATGTAAGTTAATGCAATGTCCTCTGAAGTCATGGAAACCAGTGTGTGTGTGTGTGTTTACACCAAATACCCTCATCTTGTTTGTCGTTGCAAATATGTTTTAACTTTCATAATTAATTGATCAGTGGTTTACTAGTAAAATATTCACTTCCGCCAAAGAGTTTCTGTTTTCGGCTACATTTGTTTATTTTATTTTTTTCATTATTATTTTTTGTTTGTGAGCTAAAATGTCCGCAAAAATTGTATGAATTTCTTCAAAACTAATCGTGTCATATACTGCATAATGAGATGTTTCTGTGAGATGCATTCAAGGACCCTTGTTCACAGTAGTTTCATTACTTAATTAATTGTGGTCTTTTTGAGGAAGGAAAAACCCGTTTGCTATCTGGAAAAACCTGCGCAACAGACTCGACATTAGGTTCCTCCAACAGACATTGTCCAAGAACAATACACAAGGAACTCTGTATATTTTCAGTCATAATTCAGGCACGAGCATGCCATTTATGAACTAAATGCTAAATAGGAATATGCCTGATTTTATTTCTGAACTTTCGGAGAATATTGCGAGATTTATTCCCTTTTTTTTCATTTTGTTAGGTTTTCCTTGAAATGGTTGCTGTGGGCTAACAGCTGATTAATGGCCTAGTGTTTTTTTTGTGGTCCTTTAAACCGTGTTTTACTTGGTGTGAGTCACTCCGAGTGTCACTTTCCCAGCGCGGCAGCCTGTACAGTGAATACAGCGTCAGTCAGAAGATGATTAATGAAGCTCGCTGGTGTCGCTCAGGTCTCTCTGTCGTCCAATTCTACCCCCCCACCCCCAACCCCCCTTTAGGCTTTTGGCTCAGCCAATGAGAGAGTGTATAGATCCTTCTGGAGGTGGGCCAATATCTCGCATCTGACATCACAACACATGCACACTAACACTCGGTGGAGATGAGTGATGACGGAGAAAGTGGTAAATTCTGAGGCGGGTGTGAAAGTGAGGTGTTTGAATGTATTTATCGAGGTATATGTGTGTGTGTGTGTGTTCTCATTGGTGGGGGTTGTGGGTAGAGCTTGTGAAAAGGGTTAAAGGCAGGTGAGAAGGAGAGAAGTGTTAGAATGGAGAGACAGGGAGAGAAGGTGTGAGTGCGACACAGATGGGATGACAAAAAGACGAGGAGGAGGAGGAAAAAAGTCAATAGGACTAGAAACATTCTACAACACAAATCGTTCAATTATACTCTATATTAAGTGGAGGCAAAGCATCAAACACAGCTAAATATCAATATATTTATTAAAACAAATATGGTTTCCTGCCATTTTCACTGATTTAAATCTAGTTCAACCTGGACTTTAAATGTTGCGTGACATAGTACATATTGTGAAACTAAATCCTCAAATTTCCAATATTTTCTGTTTCTGTACATTAACAGATGTAAATCCATATAATTGTGTGTTTTCTTTTCTGAAATAATAATAATAATTATAATAATCATAAAATACAGTGAAAATTTGCTGCTTCACACACACACACTTACACACACAGTCTGTAAGTGTGTGTGTGTTCTTGTATTTGTTGCAGAGTGAGGACATTTTGGCTGGTCCTCACTTTTTTCACCCATTAAAAAGGCTTTTTCAGGGTTAAGACTTGGTTTTAGGGTTAAGGTTAGAATTGGGTTTAGGTTAGGGTTAGGTTTAGGCATCTAGTTGTGATGGTTAAGGTTAGGGTAAGGGGCTCGGGAATGGATTATGTCTATGAGGGTCCTCACTCTGATAGAAGCGCAAACGTGTGTGTTTGTGTGTGTGTGTCAGTTCCTCTGTTGGTCACACCATGTCCAGAAACTCCTCTGGTCGTCTCTTGGTTCTGCCACCTGCTCTGTCTCCTCCTCCTCGGCATCCGACAACTCCCTCACGTTTTCAGTTTCATTTTCCGTCTCCGTCATTTGCCATAGCAGCAGCAGCAGCAGCAGCAGCAGCAGCAGCAGCAGCGCGAGGCCACGGCAGGAGTCTGTGCTCCGGGTTCACGGATGCCGCCAAAAAGCTGTCGGCTGTGAAACCATGGGTCTGGCCTGTTTCCACCTGGACACTGTTTCCCCATCTGTTTCCATATCAGTGATCAATTGTGGCCCAAATCATGTCTGCGTGTGTGTGTGTGTGTGTGTGCAGTCCGATGGGGAACAATTGATTCTGCAGAAATCAAACCGAAAAAAACATCATGAGCTGCTTTGTAAAGAGGGAAAATAGCTGTGTGGCGGTGAAGATAATGACTTTCTTGTCATTTTATTGGAAAATGTTGAAAGGCTAAAGTACTGTCCAAGGCCAGAACTGTCACTTGTGCAATTGTGAAGTTACAGAAGTAGATTTAGACTTTTTAAAAAGCATTATGACACTTCCACGCAAACAAACGACACATAAAAACCACACTGTCTGAATTATACAGCCTGTCGCTGAGTTAAGATAACAGGAGTTTTTTTGGTTAAAAAAAAACAACAAAAAACCTGTTTCTATTAAAAACAACCCACTGGACAAATTGAAGCTCAGATTTTATTCAAATAAAAACACAAGTTTAACGGCAAATAATAATTATTTTCACCATTAATCAATCATTTTCTCTACAATTCCATGCTTTGTTTGGTACAAAGAAGTATCAGAAAATTGTGGTCAAAAATGGTAGAGCTGATAAACCCTGTTCCTGATAAAATAAATATAAAAGACTGTGGTAATGAACAACAACATTTAATTCATTCATGTGATCGAGCACATGTGAAAAAATATATTGTTTTATCTTCAATTACTGCCAAATGTAAATAATTTCACTTGAATTTTACACAATAGACTTTAAAGGCCCTTTAGCTGGAAATATATCAATCAATCAATCAGACTTTATTTATATAACACACATCGTCCAATATTATACATAAAACAGAGATTAGGAAAGTGAGGAAAAGCTGTGTGTCGTCAGCGTAACGTAGAACACATTCACATCCAGGATGCTAAAATTGCAAAACTCAAATAATGAATTAGTTTCCAACTTTGTAGGTGATCCGAGTCAGTATTTCATCAGTCACATATTACTTTTTGCACTTGATACTTTTTACTGAGCGAAATGTTTGCTATCAGGTCTTTGTTACCTTCACTTTCTTTGTTCTTATTGAAACCATTTAACTGATTCTTTATGTTACAAGTAATGAGGTTTCATCTGTTAAATGTCAGGAAAACAGTGAAAGATGTCCAACTATTGTAGTTTTTCATGTTTAGGAAGATTAAACTATTAATTTTGTATGAAAATAAAACTTTAAAGTGTCTTAAGTTCCAACATAACATAGATGTATATTTTCAGTGAAGCTTGAAGCTTCTTGTTTTCTTTCAATTCATGGTGTTTCATCATCATCATCATCATCATACCTACGCTTCTGCTGTTTCTTTTACTCCTAAAGTGGCTTTAATGATGTTTTATTAGAGTCTTTACGGCAGCTTCTGTTTCATTTAAACTGCAGTTCATGTTTTAACGTCAGGTTCCATAATGTGAGTTAATAAGTCATAAAGAGAGAAAGTGTGTGTATACTCGTTGTTCCTTATATTGTGGGGACCTTAATCTGTTCACACAGTCACTTTATTTGGGACTTGTCGTCTTTGTGGGGACAAAAATATGTGTGTGTGTGTGTGTGTGTGTTTGATGTTCCATTTACCCTTTTTCATAATTCATGTCATCAGGAAAATGGACTAATGCAGAGGTGGCTATCAGGTGTGTGTGTGTGTGTTGTGTGTTCGGAGATGAAACAGACAAGTGTGTGTGTTTGAAATGCAAAGAGCCGTGATTGGCTGCTGTTTTTTCTCATTGTTTCATCATAATACACACACACACACACACAGAGGTTATTAACTAAGGCATTCTGAATTCATTATTATTTTATTTACCTCTGTGACAGAAAACCTGGACTAATTTGGTGCAGCTCTGAGCTCTGGAGGGTGTGTGTGTGTGTGTGTGTGCGAGTGTGTTTCTTTGTGTGTGTGTGTGTAGTGATGGGGCCTAGGGACCAATTTATTTACATGCAGTAGAAGAGAAAGTGAGGAAAGGGATAAAACAAAATGGGAAGCAGAGAGAAAAGAGGAAACAGCAGGGAATTATGGAGAAAAACCCATCGGAAGGAACAAGTTTCTCTTCTGGTCCCCAGGACGGACCAATTTACGATTTAGATGACAATGTTTGTGTGTGTGTGAGAGAGAGAGAGATAGAGAGAGTTGGTGTGTTTTGTTTTCTCATTATCATATTTCCAAACAAAACACAGCCTGGACTGCTGTACTCTCAATTTCCGTTAATATCGCATGTACGTGATCTCACATTCTGTTCAATTTTTCTTCAGGAGTTAATCTCAACTTTCCTTGTTTGGTGACTTTCTCGTCTTTGTAGTTTTAACGTCATAGTCAGTTACACAATCTGCACCGCCGGGCGCGAGGGCTACAAAATAACACAAAATGTTGTAGCACGCAAAAGTTTTGTGTTTGATACAATTTATTTTACTTTCGCTAGCCACGTGGCTGTCGTGGCTGCACCAAACCATCCACATGGTGTTTCCATGACAACAAGGGTTCAATGCAATGGTGTTCGAGGGAAAAGGAAAAGCGACCGATATAATTGTTTAGGGAGTCATGGCTACAAAATTTGAATTTATATTGTAGTGCCCCCAGTGGCATGACTCTTGTAAACAGGTTTTTTTATTTTTATGGAGCTTTTTCTATTAGTTTCTGATAATGTCACTAGTTTTATATTTTTGCTTTTGCATGTGTTCATTGTGGCTCATGGAAATGTCTCTGCTACCATTAAATACAACTAAAGAAAAATGTCACAAAAAGATTAGATAGATAGATAGATAGATAGATAGATAGATAGATAGATAGATAGATAGATAGATAGATATTTGTATCTGTGAACAGTAGCACATCATCAGCGTACAATGACATAAATATTATCTTAGTTATTGGGAACAGGACTTTTTCAAGCTAATTTTATGTAATGTTTTAAAATATTTACTTTATTTAATCTGAATGTCTTTCAGTTATGACTTGGCCTTAATTTATCAACAAAAAACTGTATGTTGTGACATAATTTTCTGTGACACCAATATGACTAAACATGATTTTAACAAATGTTTTGCCTCAGGTTTGTGACATTTTCCTCTGTCATATTCTGTCTATAACAAAGGTTTAAAACCATGATTGACTTTATTTTACAATCGTGAGGAAAACCCAACCTTAAAATATCTAACATTTATCCTGATAATTATTGTTTTTGCCACATTACCCAGTACTACTTTCTAGTAACACACACTTCTCTTTTCTTCTCACATTGCAGGCAGGACGCCGGCGACCTCTCTGGACCGATACAAAGGTAGAGTCCTGCATCTTTTTATTCTCCTTCTCTCCTCTTCTCTCACTCGCCGGCCTGTTTTGCTTACGGAGGCATGCGGCGTATGTCCAGGCTTCAGGCTGCTGTTGGCGGTGTTGTTGGACGGGATAACGCAGATGGACAGGACACAGATGAGACGAGCTGCTGGGTTAAGAAAGAGAGAAAGTGAGGAAAGAGAGGAATAAAGGCGGAGGGCAAAGGGAAATTGGAAAGGAGAGATGTGACGCGGCTCAGATCTGCGGCCGAGGACGGTCATTAAAGTAAAGCCTTCGGCGACAGAGCACCAGATCAAGCGAGGGTGGGGAGAAGACAGTTTAAATAAGGGTCGGTCTTAAAATAGCAGCACCTATTCCTCATCTGAGGCCCGAGTTAACAGGAAAAGGACGAATATCCTGTCCTGGAAATGATCAATTTCAACCACCACAACATGAAAAAGAAAAAAGAGTAGGGAGACTTCTTCACTTGTACGATCCATTTAACATTATACGAATTAAAATGCACCAACACCTACAATGCTTTATGATGGGGATTGTATCACAGATGATGCTTTGCTCGTGAAATATTACAGTTTGTATTAAATACAGCAGCTTATCTTCTAAAGGCCACAATCCTGAACATTTATTGGATACTAAATGTTTAAAGTGTTGTGTAATTTGGCCAAACTTACCCTTTAAATAAAGAGTTGACATGAGAACACAGGGCTCATTTGTTTTACTGTGGGAACAGAAGCGAGAGGCAGCATCAACTTTCGCAGCAGCAGCAGAAGCCGAGTGGTTTGTTTGAGGACGTGCGTCTGTGAGCAGTCATTGAGTATCGAGTATCTCCTCCAGCGCTTGTTTTCGTTTGAATGAAGTGTCGTCTTGTTGGTAAAATTATATCCATCGCAGGAAGAAACAAAACACAAAATGATGCTTTAACTGTTTGGAGTTTGTGTTTAAAGCTTGGATGTGTGGAGGAGATAGAAATTATAGCTGATAAATCCCAGGATTTGTGTTTTTTTATTAAAATGAACATGTTTTTGTATCGTAATGACAATTACTTGGTCTCGTAAGTGAGATTAGGGACGTAGTTCATCTTGTTTTCTCTGTGTACGTTTTCAGAAGATTTCAGTGTCTTAAAGCTGGGATCAGTAAGTGTGCAAATGCTAGCAATATAGGCGACACTTTGATTAAATTCAAACAATACACCCCTCTCCTTCCTGTGATCGCTCTGGTTAAACCCCGCCTCCAAAAACGGCAAGTTGTGTTGTTAGTAATATGTTTTTGTACCGTAATCATATTTTACGCCATCTTTTGGTAACAAAAGTACATTTTTTTTTGTAACTTTATTAATAGTACTTCATCTGCGTATCAGTAAACGTACAGAAGATGTTTGGACAGAAGACCCCGTCCTTGTTGTTTACTTATGAAATATGGAACACACATTTACCTTAAAACTTGGGTCAGTAAGAGAGAAGGAGCTACGTCCGCTCCAGCGAATTATTTTTAGAATTAGTTTTGACTCCCTAATTGCGGCTGCAGGATTATTTGCATTTATTTCTGTGAGGAACCAAAGAAAACTTAAGTGACAGCTCCCTGGGCTAATGCTAAGCTAACTACATTCACACGACGATGTTTAAAAAGGTGAAACATGTATTTTCAGAAGTTACGACATAGACCATAATGACATTTCACACCAAATTCACCATAAAACTCGGGTCAGTGAGAGTGAGCTAATGAGCTAAGGACTAATGCTAAGCTAACTATATTTGAAGTAAAAAAGCTGTGACTGAGGTTACATCGGGTGAGAAAGGGGAGTTCCATTTGTTGTGGGTGAACCATAAGAGTAGGTTTCACACACTACATCATGAGAAAATCAAATAACATCAGAAAACCTCCTCAAGAAGTTGTTTTCTTATTTAAAAATGATACCAAAACAAAATAAAAGAAAGAAAATCGAGGTGAGAAAACCTTCACCGTGATGGATTATCTCCTTTAACGCAGTTTCTAAATCTCTTTAGTCAGTATTTGGTTTTATTCTGTAGTGAAATGAAGTGAATCTAATGGATCTGTGGAAAGTGAAAAATCAATTTAAAATCTTTCTTCAGTAAGTTGAAAATACTCGGCGTTAATGAAACAAATATGCATTTTTAATGTGTCGGATCACAGCCCGAGCGTTGACAAACCTCCTTTAAGTAACTTCTGCTGTTTATTTATTGGTATTTTTTATATTTAATCTCCAAATAGATGAAGTAAAAATGGGTAAAATGTTGCAAACGCGACCTACATAACATATTTTTGATACTACAGCATCAGTGTAAGGTGTGTTTATGTGTGCGTGTGTAGATAAGCCAGAACCAAAAAGCAGAACCTGAACAGAAGGAGACGATAAAGCAGAACATCAGACGACTGAGGCTGTGAATAATTAGGCAGAAGAGTTTGCTTTTGTTTTTCTCTCCGATTGGAAAGAATAGGCAGGACCGTCACACACACACACACACGCACGTGTTACGCAGTAATCCACCACACAGCCGCGTCATTTTCGAAACGCGTGTTGACTTTTTCTGTGTCTTCGCTGTCGCTGCCACCATCACTGCCGCAGATCCCCCACAATCCCCTGCACTTATGCACACACGCACACACACAATCAGGCAAAGGAGAACTGGGCGTATAATTTGATCCTGGTTGCTCTCCTCCTCTAATGAAGCTCTCTGGCGGTGTGACTGACAACCAGCTCGTTATTTAAGCTGCTGTGTTTGGGCCGAGAAGAAGAAGAAGAAGAAGAAGAGGAGGCAGAAGAGGAGGTGAGGGGAAAGTAGAAACAAGGGAGCAAAAAGAGTAGACAGGTTAGGAATTATGGATAATGGATGGACATGAATATTTGATGATTAGATTATTTGATTGATTATAAGTCGTTCATCATTTGACGTGACTCTTCATGAGGGAATTAAATAGATTCATCATTAAGAGTCTCGTGATTCCTGCTCTTTATCCCTATTGAGTCCAAATCTGAGAGTGACAGGATGTGTCACTCTGGGTTTACATTTGTATTCAACCTTAAATGTGTGGTGTTGTGCTGTAGAGTCAGGAGGCGGACGAGGTTTTCCACACAGGTTAAAGCCATGCCATCATTAAAACACAGGAGAAATGTCCTCAGAGGTGTTTCAGGGTCATGATGATTGACAGTGAGTGTTTTAAAATGCTGAAGTTTCAGCCTGGTTTTCATGTTAAGGTCAGTCCAACTATAGAACTTATCCACACGGAAACAGAAATTTTTTTATTGTTCTTAAAAAGTTTTCTTTAAACATGATTTCATGCACACAAACACCCCAGAATTACTCTCAATGCTGTAGTAGGTATGCCAGGTTTGAGTGTGATGCCTAAACTGCCTAAAACAGAAAATGATGTATAGCATGCACATATGCAAGGGTGGTGTTTTGACATTTTTCTTCTGCCAAAACGTCTTTTCTGTATGGATAAAAAGTCGATATGATAAAAAAAATACCTTTAAAGATTCTCCTGCACTCATTATTGTGAGTACGGGCCTTTAGTTAAGAATAATTTAACTCACTGATTAACTATTACTCCATCATAAACGTAGGATAACACCTGCGTTTTTGCTTGAAATCCCATTCCTAACATGCAAATGTTCTAGGCAATGAGATTACATCAAACCAAAGAAGCATAATTCTGTTCAGGGAACAGAAATAATCTGCCAAACAAAACCGCGAAAAATCACTTTGTGTCATGTTACTGGCCATGATTGAGTCCAGATGCACTGGAAAAGCTCACAAAATGGCGCAAATCAATGAAGCAACACGCTTCTTTGTTTTCAGCAAATTTGCTAGTTGCCTCTGAGCTTTTAAATAAATATTTACTGATTAATGTCGAGAGCCTTGACGGCCCGATTTTGCACAAAGTTGTAGCCTGATGGCTGGACTGTACCACGTTACAGTCACATAAGTTACGTCTTGTGTTTTTTTTTACAGCTTTAAAGAAACAGAAATAAAAGATGGGTGCGAGGAAGAGGAGGGAAAATATGGAGGTGGAGTTTTAAAAGTGAAGACAGCGAACAATTAAGAGAAAAGAGGTGGAGACGCCGGAAACCATAGCTGTAAAGGATGTGACTGCAGTGTGTGTTTCAGTGTGTATTATCGTGTGTAATTGTGGGTCTTTGTGCTGATAATGTTCTTTGAAGTCAGACAGCTGATAATTAGCGAGCGCAACGCGGAGGACGCCTTTCAGAATCGGTCATTATGAGACGCAAACCCTACTATTGGTTCTGACATGACCTGCTAAGACAGGAAGGAAGCCACACACATGTGTGCACACTTCCTGCACACGCCCCGCCCTCCCAAAAGAAAAAATCTTTTTTTTTTTTTTTTTTAAAAAAAAGGGGCGTCTTTAGTCTTTGTTTTGAGTCTGAATAACATCAGAACACAAGTGGAACAGATACAACAGCTCTCTGAAGACCTCAACCACCTCTGTGACACACACACAAAGAAGAGGCTATAATTACAGGGATTCACAAAATGTGGCGTCCCGGTACGCTGCGTCCGTTATTGCCTCCCCGGTTGCCACATGACAACAGCGGTCTCTCCCTCGCCACAGCGGCTGCTCCGGGTGCGCCGCCTCTTGCCCCGCCCCCCTGCAGTGTTTTCATATCTGAATATTCATGAGGCAGCAACTGGCTCACTGGTTTTGAGGGAGTTTTCCTCTCGTGGTGGTTATCTGTGTTAACGGCTCCTTATTCATCTCATAGTGTCTGAAAAGCTAAAGCTTTCAAACCTGCAGGCGTTTGATGCAAACTGCTTCAGTTTTGTGTCAAAGCAAAATAAAAACACAATGATGTGCCGGAGACTTTTGTTAAAAAACACACTGATGTTGACATAGGCCTGAGAAGAGTCGTGCCACATTTATGTCTATTCTCTTCTTCTCTCTTTGCCTTAAAAGTCAAGACAATGACAACCCTCCTGCAGGTTCACCTCAGACATGATCACATCTGATTGTTGATACAAGTTTGTAAACCACACAATAGTCTGTTGACACAGGAGCTGCTGCTGCCTTGTGTGGTCAGTTTGTCACTGAGTTAAATCTGAAGGAAGGATTTCAAACACAGAATTAACAAAATAACAGATGAGAACTTAATGGTGGCGGCAGTGGATGAACAACTCCTGTGTGCCACATTGACATGTTTCCGTTTGTTTATTATCCGACTCTCTGCTTCTTTTTTCCTTTTCTTAGAGTGACAGAGGATTTTTGTTACGATTAATAAGTATTCACCCATAAACTAAATGTTGATCTGTGGTGTTCCTCAAGGCTCAGCATTAGGCCCCATACGTTTAAAAAGCTTTTTCCTTTTATTCATGTTTCTTTTAAGCATAGATACTGGACTAGCAACTTCTCCATGGAAGGGAAGTGTATGTGCTGCTGCTCAGTAGAACAACCAGTAGGAGGCGCCCTATCTCTCTGAACTGCACTGTGATTGGTCAAAGTCTTTGTAAACAGAATCTTGAGAAAGAGCGGGAGTCTATTTCTCTCTCAGATTACTTGATTTTACATTATAATTAAAGATTATTCTAGAATTATTGATCATCAACTCAAGAAGCTGCCTTCTGACGCTATAAAGGCTCAGTTCTCAAATTAGAGAGCAGGCGTTTCACAGTGGAGAGAGATTTTGGCGGATATTGTTTGCACAGTGACTACGTCTTTCATACTATCACAACAGGAATTAAAATTCTCGCCGGGTTTTTTAATTGTGAGTGTTGGTGTCAGGCTCACTCTTCATCCATTTTTCATACAAACACATGAATTATGAAGGACGTCCAATGTCTGCAGAGCTGGACAGACGTTTAGGTGTCTTTGTCCTCACAATCTGTCGTCTCTCTCTCTCTCTCTGGAGGGTTTACTTTCTCTCTTTAAGTGACACACACGCGCACACACACTCTCACTTGGTGGCAGGTGAACATGCAGTCGCTCGGGAGGGGCTTAATTCATGTGTGATTCAGACCAGTGACCTGAAACACATTGGGCACTGAGAGAATAAAAACTATTACACACACACACACACACATTACTACTACTACTTTTAACCACAGTCTTCATTACTGCTGTTACAGGTTTGTCCATAAATGTATAATAACCATTTGTATTCATTGTTTTAGTGTTAAATATTCATTGGTTGCTTTTATATACTTAGCATTTATAATGTGCAATATTGTGTATGACTGTAATTATTTTACGTGAACTTGTTTAACAGATAAATATATTTGAGTTTGAGTTGTAAATCGTGTGCTGAACCACATCTAAGACAATTTTCTGTCATGAAAATCAGTTTTTCTTATTCTATTTACATAAATTCTGTTACATTATATTAACATTTGTGAACATTTTCATTTCTCAGTATGATACGGTGGTAACATTTTTGGTTTCTCCAACAAATTTATTGAAAAGGCTACTTTTGTGGGCAGTGACCGAGGTTACCGTGGTGATAAGCAAACCACATTGTGACCTCTTTGTTCTGTTGACTTACAGCAGCCCGCGAATCAATGCACAGACACTTTTCAATCCACACTTTGTCACGTTTGTCCATCGTCCCAAAACACACACACTGTGGACAAAATGCTCTGTCTGTTTTCTCAGATATTGAAGAGTTTTATTTCTCTTCTTCCAGTCGATGCTCTCTGCAGTGGAGGAGGTGTGAGCTGAAGTCGTGGGTGTATCTTCTTTTCTAAAACAAAACACTTATTTATGAAGCATAATCTAATTATTTTCACTGTCGATTCATCGCAGCTCAGTCCTGATTGAATTTGAACGCTCGCTCACTCTTACAAGCTCCTACAACAGAAAGCTCGTCATTGCTGTAATTAATCGTTATGAGATTAGTTTTTGATGTGTAGCCCAGGTTCTTGTTATTTATTAAATCACTTATTCAAGTGAAGGAAAAAAAAATCCTCTGTAACAAGAGTGTGGTGTGGAAGAATAAAATCATGCATCTGTGTTTTGGTTTTACCCGATGATGATATGTGCTAGTTTCCATATTGTTTTTCTTGTTCGTACCTGTGTGTGTGTGTGTGTGAGAGAGAGAGAGAGAGAGATTGCTGGGGGAACGTGGTGTGATGTGTATTTTTTTTTTTTTTTTTTTTTGAAAGGCTCCAGATGGTTGAGAGACAGGTGAGCCAATTAGCAAGTCTCGCTACACAGCAACATCATCACACCAGTGGAGCACGACAGCCCTGAACACACACACACACACACACCAAACACGATACTCCAACAGTCGTATAACGTTAACGTTATACAACCACACTGCTCATGATGTGCCTTTCAGTCCGTCAATACGCTGATGATGTGACGAAATTTGTTTGACGTTGTGCATGAATTTTGGGAAATGACAAATGATCTTGTGATTTTAACGTACAGCATTATGCATGTTTCATACGACCTAGAAAACAGGCATAATGGGCAAATTTGAATTGATTTCCTCGTGTGTTCATTTATTCTTTCCTTTCTTTTTTTCCTCTTTTTTTTTTTTGCAAGGAGCCAAAAATATTTCAGCGAGCCTCGCTGATGTTCATTATAATTCTAATGAAGTCGAACCCATCACAAAAGAGGAGAGGGAGGCAGGAAGATGGCAAGTCTAAACACAACAACAATAACAACAACCACCCCCCCCCCACGTCACTCTGTTTGTGTGCTGAGTCGCAGAATATTAGATAGAGAAAATGCAGATTTTGCTGTTAATGAAGCATCAGCCTCCGTGGAAAACACTGCAACACCTGACCCCAAAAACACTACAATAAGCATCCACCTATACATTATTCAATTAAACCCTACTTAGTATTGAAATTTTTACTCTTTATTTTATTTTTAGTATTTCTAGCTGCAGACATTAGGTTCGACAGCAGGAATTAATTATCTCTCAAACGTGTTTTTCTTAAAAAATATTTGGCTCCATGCTCATAGCTCACAAGTATTTGACAGACCCAAAATGACTGGGATTAATGATACTTTATGAACTTAAAACTCTTCAAATGTCTGTAAAACACGGTGAAATCATTTAACCTTGAGGAACTCCAATGTTACGGTAGAACGACATGGAGGCATCGGTTAGAGCTCTCACATGCCAACGTAATAAACTTTGGTTAAACTTGACATCTAAACGCAGACGGGCCATCAAATGCTGAACATTAGTGGAGGTTCCACAAAATCAAATAACGAAATAAATCACTCAACTAAGGAGAGTATGCGAACATCTGAGGCTAGCATGGCATCAATCCATGTAAAATTATCTAAAAACGTTCAAAGACAAAATCACAATTCAAATGAAATCACTTTACCTTCCATCTTCATCAGAAATTAATTAACTTACTGCATATTTTTTTAATGAGAAATTTAAAGTTTCCCATTTGGCATGCCAAGTTTCTTATGTAAAAATTATGACAAATTTTCCCCATTTATGAGTAATTCTCACTATGAGTGGTTGCAGCAGAAGTTGATATAAAAATCACAATTTAATTGTGTAATTTCTTTACAGATTTCACAGTCTCTGAGCTCATATTTGCACTTTTGATTCTTGTGTTCTGGACAGACATAGTTGGTTGGCGTGGGCGTACAAAACCCCAAATTCCTGTTCTTTTTGTTTGAGGATAATTGAGCGCCGACGATGGCGGCTGCTTTCTCACCTAATGGAAGGGGACAAATTAATCTCCCTGTGCTAATGTCTGCAAATGGAACAGAAACACTCCTGCCACCGGCATATCAACCAACCTGCTGTGAGAGTGAGTGTGTGTGTGTGTTTGTGTGTAAATGTGTGTGTTGGGTTAAGACTGCAATGATGATGGATATAATGCTGCTAATTTAGAAATTACAGCACACTTCAATACATTTTCCTTTCCATTTAACCGAAGAGAATTTAGAGCTTTAGAATGTAAAGAGTGTTCAAGAGTTAGGTTTTTGAAAGAACTCGCCAAAGGGTGAACAGTCGGACACGAATATCTGCGTCAAATATGAAATAAAACAACAGACGGGACATTTGTTTGTCCACGCGGTTTCACAAAAGAACGACATGACGTGGGAGCAAATGTCGGAAGAAACGGGAATCTGACGTTAGCGACGTGGGCGGGGGTAGAGAGTAAGCACGGGAAATTGTCACGTCATGACAAAAAATGACCCATTAATGATACTTAATCGTAAAAAAGTGAAATAAAACGCAGTGAAATCACTTTATCTGAAGGACATTAGAGCAACATGGATACTGGACATGGAGTTCTCTTATGCTAACCCAATAAACTTGGCTAAAACTCTACGCAGAACGAACACCGAACACTGTGTGAACAAATTCAGTATACTTTCAGACAGAAGAGATAAAGAAAGTAAAAAACCACATGTTTAGCATTTTAAAAAAAGTGACAAGTTTTCGTAAAACAAAAAATCTTAGCGACATTAAGATTGTCTTTGACAAGATTTAGAAAAACATGCACTATAATAACTAATTAGCAGCAGCCGGTTCTAATAATTAATTAGTAGTGGATGAAGTGTAGCTGCCTAATGAAAGGCAGTTACAGTTGATTTAAGAGGCTTTTGTCAAAGAAAAAGGCAGCCATAAACAGTAAGCAATGAGAAGAAACTGCTGCAGCAGCTTCACATTTGTGTAGAACCACCGCGTCGTACCGCGGGTGAATGTCATCATACTTTTTCATCTTAATATCCCATGATCCTCTGCTCGCTAAGCCTCTTCCAGTAAACGTCCTCCAGGGAAGACGTTGCTCCTTTTGGAGCCACTACAGAGGAGTTGATTACGTGGCAGCATCGCGGCTTTGTTCTTAGCATTAGCTCGTCCTTGGCTTTGGAGATGATGAAGAAGAAGGAAATGGACGAGGAGAGGAAGAAGAAGAAGAAGAAGAAGAAGAAGAAGAAGAGGCGGAGTCTTCTGTCTTAACACCCTTTTCATCCCAGATTGTCTTGGCGACCTCCCGGCCTCTGCCTGCTTCATTCCAACCCTGTGCTGTGTTGCTTGTTTACCATCCCATAATGACATCGTCAACGGCAACAATACTGGTGCTTATCACACAGTGTCGGCCGCCAGTGGATGAATGGAGCCATAATGGGAAAGGCGAATTTGTCCCGTTGTCATTTCCGAGTCTTTGAAAGCGCTCTCTTGCTCAACGGTGTGTGTCGCTGGAAGATAAGATTAATTCTTTATATCGTTGGTGCCGATTGTAAAAATCTCGAATCTAATGTTATTTTTCCCTCTTTTTCTTTCAATCTGCAGAGTCAAGAGTTTTTTTTCCCTTCTCTGGGGAAGAGAAATCTAAATAATTTATCTGTGTTTTTGGTGCATTTCCCTTCCTCCTGTATTTAGACAGAGAGAAGTGGAACGAAGACAGACACAAGGAAAAAGGCGGATGAGTGGGTTTTTTTCTTTCGTTTTTTTTGAATGGGATGAACGTGAGGTGCATGCTGAGGAGAGGAGGAAGACGGAGGGAGGGAGTGAAGCGTGTCTCAGGCTGGAGTGAGGCCTAAGAGGAGCCTGCAGACTTTGGTAATCCCTCTTTTATTAATGTGAACTCAGGCTCAGCAGAATTGCAGACGCTCACAGACTTTCTTTACACTTCACTGTATCAGAGCTGCTTCACTGGCACCCGAAGCCAAAGCCCCGCCCCTTCCATTTACCATGCCACTAAACTGCCAGTCAATTAAAACGCCGTTGAGGTCATTTGTGTCCGACCGCTCTCTCGACCGATGGTTGTCCTCTTCCGTCCGTGCGGCTGAGCTCTCGCAAATCTTCTGATCCTGCTCCGGTCGCTCGGCCTTGGCACGGGGATCATCCACACGTCCTCGCCGAGTCCCGCGGGTTACCATGACAACCTGCCCTTACACCGCTCTGTGCCCGCCGTGCAGCCAATGGGCACTGACCTTTCACTGTCACAGCGTGTTAGCGAGCGAGTGACAAAGACAGCCAGAGAGAGAGGGAGAGAGTTAAGGAGAAACTCACCAGAAACAGCACAATCGGGTCAATAAAGACGATTTCAACGCGATGGAAGTCTGTGATGTCAGGGCCAGAAAATGTATGAGGTCAACCAGGACTGGATTTTCAAAGTCTGCTGGAATGATCATTCCCTACCCTTCCTGTTTGCAAGGAAAAATAAAAACATCACACATTTAAAATTGTCAATGTTGTGGAATTTCAACAACATTTGCGACAACGATATTCAATATTCAATATTCAAGAACAACATTAAAAACATTTAAAAAAAAAAGACCAATGTTTCATCATTAATTACCAAATGTTAGCTGCCTTATTAGCCAAATTACTAAGTTTTGTAGTTGCTGACACATAATTGCTGTTAGCCGATATTAAACGTGTGTGTGAAGCCTCCATGCAGATCTGTGATCTGTCCTCTCTGGGCAGCAATCGGACACGATCACGCTACAGTCACACCGTATTTTCGCGTCGAGCTGCACCGTCTTTTGTTCTCTTCCTGTGTGCATGTATTGTATTGTCGATCCTAGGTCGCCCCTCCTGACTTCATTCCAAATATGTATATATTTTTTAAACAGTCTCTGTAGCTATAACCTAATGTGACATCAGTCCAAGAATCTCAGCACTGATTGGTTTTTGTGCCTTTGAATGAGTCAAAGTTTTTGCCAAAGTTGAAAGTTTTCACCTCAAACAAATGACGCAAAAGTTTGCACAGCCTGCTCGGACCAACTCAAACGTGTCTGTGCAAGGACTTTGTACATAAACTTGCCGCTCCAAAAATCTGCACCGCGTCTGGTTGTTAAATGTTCTACTCGAGCTGATTAATCAACTAAAAATAAATCAGTCGACCTCGAGTGTGTTTGCTGTTAAACGACAATAACAGCATGCTCACGGTCAGGACGACACAGTTCTGCTGCTAGGTCAAATACTCACAAATAAAATGCTAAAAAAAAAACCCAAAAAAAGAATTTAATGAGGCTAAATTTGGCTTAATGTGAGTAGGAATCTTCTGTTGTATTTTTTCCTCGTCCCTGCAACACTGAGCTTCTGTTCTTCCCAGACGCTGCCATATGTTCGCTCTTCGCCGACGGTAGCTGTTTAACGCACCGGCACGTGCAGAGAGCAGGTTTACAACATCAGGGTCTGGATAAATAGACAGAAACAGAACGTCACTGAGATGAGGTTTCTGTTTTTCAGACAGAAAAGTGACAGTTTTAAAGACTTTTTTTTTTTTAAAGGTAAAGGTTGTCAGTTGATTGCTTTTGCCTCTTCAGTGGATCATGCTCATAACTTTATTCAAAATTATACACACTTCCCTGTAGAACCAGATTTAATACTGTATATTAATAGGTGGATGAATTAATTAACTTATTTGATCACAAAACTGGGGAATTTTCTTTTTTTTACAAAATAAAAGAAACACATGTTACAGCCATACAGAGAATACGGAATAAAACATATAATGAGATAACTGTTTTATTACTGAAGCAACTTCCCAAATCTTCAAAATTGATTTTTTTCTGACAGAAATGCCAGAAAATCATGTATAATCATAATGTATCATAGTATTGAAGGCATATTGATATAACAATGTATAAAAGTTGACTCAAAACTGAAAATATTTATTTTTATTTCCTCTCAACACCCACCTGCAGTACCTGCACTTTCCATAAGGGGGCCGTGGCTTTTATTTCGTGACTCACTGAAGATGCAAAACCCAAAGTTCCTGAATTTAAACTTCTATTATTTCGGAATTACCGTTGTGATTTTGTTCTACTTTTTCAAATGCAGCTTCAGCTCTTGTATGTCGTACTGATTTTAGAGTAAAATTCAAAAATCACGACTCATTGTCCGTTTGATATTCTACGATATAGTAGTCTCTATTCCCAGGCTCGGTGCTGTTTTTACGCTCCATCATGGCCAGTAACGTATGATCAGCAGCTGTTTCGCCGTGTCGATAATATTTGTCGCCGCTGTGTCACCTGACATCACGTCTGACTGTAGATAACAGATAGCAGACGCAGACAACATGACTAATTAAATCTGAAGTTTGTGAAAGTGGCTGCTGCATTTTAATGACGACGGCCCGGTCACTGTGCCGCGAATAATTCGGGGATTTCGATTGTTGTTGTTTTTCCAGTGAAAAGGCAGGTGTTTTTTGTCAAGACGGAGGAGTTTGATTGTGAACTGCAAACATTCTAATGAAGCTCACGTACAGTCCATAATTTTAACTCTCCCCCACCTGCCACACACACACACACACACAGAATATACACTAATGAAGCTGTTCTCCTCTCTTCCTCTCTTTTTGGTTCCTGGCTCAGTTAAACCTGCATAAATCATAATAAACAGAGATATGAATTTTTAATCAGCACTCCGATGCCTGTGTCTTCAGCCTCGGCCTCCTGTGGGGGAGACGAGGCTGCGATGTGCCACGTATACGAAGCCCGATATGGCAAGTGTGACTCACCGCCACAGAGATCAGCTGATCAGGTGCTGGACTCTCTGGAGACGTAAGTCACTTCGGCTTCAGTCCAAAAACTTGATTGATTTTATTTGCATAGCACCAACAAGTTTCCGTACACACGGAAAACAACTTTTTGGGGGGAAATATCAGCCCAAAATGTAGAATTTTCAAAATTCAGTTTTGCTTATAGAGTTTTTTTTTATCTATTTTTTTTAAATTAAGTCAGACTCATTCTAGGTCACTGTGGTCAAAGTGATGTAAATGTAAATGCTGTCTGTACCTGGACGTACGCGAGATCCAGAACAGTTTAGGACCACATGGACCATGACCACATGACCACATGGACCATGACCACATGACCACATGGACCATGACCACATGGACCATGACCACATGACCACATGGACCATGACCACATGGACCATGCACTGTCCAAACCAATTGGTCACGTGCTCTTCTTTTGGTTGTGGAAGAGGATAAACCAAAGAGGTGTATAGAAGGAGGAGGCGCAGCGGCATCCACAATGAAAAGCAAAGGAAAAATAAAGCAGCCTAGTAAGCCTTTAAGAAATAGTCAGCCACCAGGGGGTGACTCCACTGGCTGCAGAAATACCTCAGTTTGAGTAGAAGTCTATGTGAGATAGAATATGATGTTAGTTTTGTAATTTACCTTTTAGAAGAAAATAGTTGACAGTTTAGGGCATATATAAGTGGACGCCAGCGTGATGAACAGCTACTGTCGCCCATGAGGAGTTTGGTCAAATTGCAAGTCTCCACACTTTATAGACCAAACTAAAGGTCGGTCTGTAACCAGGAGACGGCGTCCATTTCCTGGTGGAATGCCGGACTGACTTGGACTCACATTTGAGTGTAAGTGGAGCCATGCAGGTGGAAAAATATGTAGTGACTCTCTGTGGACACAGAACACAGAAAGTACAGATGATGGGCTCTTAGAATCAAACGGGGCCACAACACAACAACATGAGCAGAGCTGTCACAGGGGATTTACCTCAGCGAGAAGCGAGAGAGACACAGAGAGAGACAGAGAGAGAGAGAGAGAGAGAGAGAAGAGGGTTTTTGTTTTGCTGCTTTTCTGTGCGTGACAGAAAAGGGAACAGCAGAGGCTGAGAGGAACAAGGCGAAAGACAGAGCAGCTTGTTGAAGACGACAAAAAAAAAAAAAAAAAGCAGAACCAAAAGAAAAGGAGGACAAAGAAGAAGAGAGAGCAGCTCGTAGCCTGATAAGGTGCATTTGTCGCTGTGTAATGTTGGAGCACTCATCCGAGCTCGGCTTTGTGGCCGGAGTGTGTGTCGACGGCCGAGTGTGTTGTTCCCAAACTGCTGCAGGAACCATGAGGCCAGAGGACGACCTGCTGCTGCTCAGGTACACACATGTACACACATGTGTTCATTTGTGCACACACACCCATTTTTGTCGCGCTGACTGTGATTCCCTCTCAGGGACTCTCAGGCACAGTTAGACTTATTTCGTTCCACGGAGAGAAACCTCTCTCCATACACATGTTGACAACCAGTGTTCCACTGGTTCATGATAAAACCAGGGTTTCTGTCAGTCTACCGCACCACGTATTTATACTATACTGTATTCATTCAAGTATTTACACTCTCTCTATGTCCTTGTTTGTCCTAAGTTCTAGACACGTGAAGACACCAGGGTCGTATTAACCTCAAACAGCTTTCCATGGCTACCATCTTCCTTGTTAACTCTTTTGAACAAAATAGGAGTGCGCCACTAACAGGGTTGGAAAGCGCTGTGTGACAGCGAACGTCTATGGTCGACACCTACTGTAACAGCCAGATTATTGCTGTAATGCTGTTTTACGCCACGGTGTGGCGCCTCTTTTTGCTGTGCTGTGTCTTCGGCTCGTGACGTGAGTTAATTTTCTATACTGTTAAATAAGACAGCGGAACGGAAATCCCTCCACGTTGTCGCCTGTCTTTGCTATCCCGGTGCTTTGCTAAAGGCTACTACGGCTAGGTGTTGACCACGTGCACCAACCAACCAAAACGTTACAGTACGACTACGCAGACTCGTTAAGAGATTAATTTTCATAAGATCTGACCTGATTTGTCAGAATATAAACAGCGATGGAGGCGGACTTTTGTCATTAGTTGGTAGTTGTTGTGTGCGATGGGCAGATGACTGAATGTACGTCACGTGGGCCTCTAAGAGTATCGACTCGTTTCTAATTTTGACCTGGTTTGAGGTCTTTTCCACACAGATTCAATCTTTTTCCTTGTTGTTTTTATAAAGTCTTCATCAAAAAAAAAAAAAAACGAGACTACAACATCGTGGTTTTCCCAGAGTTGCATACTGCTTGTATATTGGACCTGTTTTCCGATAAAAATCACATTTTAAGTGCTGGAAAACGTCTCCATGTGGATAAAAAAAAAGCCAAACTTAGAAATTGTATGACCTTGGCTAAGAGGTTTGTGATCTCTGTAGTGTTAAAATGTCGTGTTCATTCCTTTTAAGGTTTTTGTCTGCTCCTCGAACTGGGAGAGAGAGAGAATACACACGTTTTTATGTCTGAATGTTTTTATTCGATGGCAGCAGATTTCCTTCCGCTTCCTGCAACTGTTTGACCCAGTGAAGCGTAACATGTGACACTCGTGCTTCCTCTTCTCTTTCACTCTCTTTCTCCCGCTGATGTGTTTGCACAACTGTTTTTCCATGTTGAGCTGAAATATAAGGTCATTTGTCTCACATTTTGCAGCATTTTCTTATATTTAAACAGCAGGCAGTTGTTTGTGGTTCACCTCTGACCTCACGCATATCCATTCCAGTTACTCTACTTTTACATATATACAATGTTTATTGCACGGTTGTTGTGTAAGCCCTTCAGCTGATATGAATTTCATATTTCATTATTCCGCCCACACAGACATGAATATGTATTCACATTCTTAGTTTTCACTTTGGCATGGGGAAAATAAATACTGACTTGTTGTGTCATCGCTGATTCTGAAGCCGCTTTTCGTAAACTTACAACATTCTCAAGGTTTGAAACAAATTTGTCAAGCTAAAAATTATCTGCTGCCATTGAAAAGATGCCGTTTAATTCACCAGTGACTCTATCATTGCATTTTATGATTGAAAGGAATACTCTGATGACAGTTTTATAGTCACCTGCTCTTTTACTATTACAGTTTTAGTGTTTTACTAATAACTAACATTTTTTTTCCTCTACCTTAACAGCTTTAACTTTAACTTATTTCAGTCAAACTATGAAATTCTGATAAGGCTCAGTTTCTTGTAGATTGGAAGAAGATCGGAACTAGCTTTGGTGGCACTGAGTTTTTTTTATTGTTTCAGTCAATTTTAATCTCCACATGTACCTTACACTTTATTTAAAACCAAATAAATGTGTAACTGTGGAAGGCTAATTGCCTAAAAATACTCAAATCCTGTTGCTGATTGAAATTTCTATTAGCATCTATAACTAAATGTGGGGTAAAAAAAAAATAGGAACCTGTTTAAGAGTAAAAATGATAGCTGCCACAATTATGTAATGTAGGAAAAAACATTTAGACGGTTTTGGTTTCTTTAAAAGATCAGGAATGTGTAAATCCTGGCAGGTTCTGCTGTTAAAAATAGTCATATTTGGAGATTTTGGGTTTTTTTTTTCCAAGACTATAATAAAAAACACAGTTAAAAATAGTCATATTTAATGTTGTTGAAATCAAATTTTTATCATTGTCTACATCAGACTGTGGTGAAAATATATAGAAACTGCAGATATGATGTGTTTAATGTGTTTTATGCGGAAACAGACATACAGAGAGAGAGATTCTCTTCACGAAGACCAGAGGAATCCATTCGACCAAAGCAGGATTTGACATTTTCCAAATGCAGCCCGTGTTTCTATTTTTATTTATTATTTATTTGTTGTACTTTTATTTTTTTTTTAAAAAACGGTTCAGGCCTCTTTCTTGTTTCATGCATGTTTCATGACGGATGAAGCAAATGTGATGAGGTGGAGAAACGTCACTGCTTGAGTAATTGTTGAGGGGAGAAAAGGAGTAAGAGGATGAAGAGGAGGTGAAGGACGAAGAAGCATCGCTCTACTTGACTGCATCTCTCTCTCTCTCTCTCTCAGTATGACTCATTTTTTTATTTCAAAGTTCCGTTCACGAGTCCATTTGTCAGAAATCATCACCGGCCTCCTCGCCTGTTGCACAGAACATTGAGACGAGCGCGTGCTGATTGTGAAAAACGGTCTCGCTCGGGTCGACTTGTTTCTCAACAAGTCAACGTGTTTCACCGATGTTTGCACGTCGTCATTTATTGCACCATAATTTACTGACTGAACTGACGAATGCTTCACAGGGTGACAAATTAAATTGCTTTTTTTTGGGGCGGCAGGCACTTGATTTGCAATTTCCCAATGAAAAATATGACTTTGAGCGCTCGAAGGTGCATCATGCCACGGCTCTGAGCGAGACATTTTCCTTTAGGGTTAGCTCGTGTGCAGGACAGTATGACGAAAATGGAACGAATTATTGATCCACCAGGTGAAACTGCTGATTTCTATCTTTGATTTAAGGACGTTAAATCTGCACTCATTGATCAGAGTCGCAGATTTTATGTCATTTTTCTACATTAATATAAAGGAAAACCCATAATTTTTTGCATTAAACATAAAAAGGGGAGTTATTTTTGGGCCAGATGGTTATTTTATTTTGAATATTGGATAAAATTACTTGACTTGAACCCAGCTGCTTTAGTTCAACCTGCTAAGAAATGGATAAAAAGCTAGTTAAAGATGGAGACATAAAAGTAATTGCCAAGGACAGCAACACCTAATACTACAACAAATCAAAATTATATATGGCACATTTTGTTGAATATCTCCTTGAGTTTTTTAATTCATTCACATTTTAATGCACACGATCAAACTGAAGCAACAAAATTCACTTATTGACACAGGAAATGAGACCTTACCGTGAGCGTGTAAAGGCATGATTAGGTTATCTTTGCGTTATTTGGACACAATCTCGCTAACTCAAGGATTTTGTCAAAGTCGCTGCTTTGCTTCCACTTGAGTTTTTGTTCCCTGCTTTTCTGCATCTGTGGGAAGTAAATGAATCCACCAATTTCTGCGATGGTCTGTGTCAATGCTTGTACAATCGCCAACTTGCTCTTCTCCACACTGAGATTTTGAGGTCCTTTTCCTCAATAAACTATAAATGTTGACTCAGTCCTTAAAGTTTCTTCCCAACGCTGCAGATTTACACTCAGTCGGCGAAACATCTGTTTCTTGCTTTTACAAATGTAGTTTCTGAATTACTGCGAGAAATCCCTGTCTCGCCGCACAGCACACGGAGCTGTGAACGCACCCGGTGGATGTGGACGGATCGCGGGCACGCAGCGACAGTGCAACACACACGCAACGTGCCCCAATGCGCATTCAGTGGAATCCCGATGTCACACGAAATTGGAAAGAGGTAGATGATGAAACGTACGTCTCGCAGAGCTGGACTGGCAGGTCTTTCATGGAGCATGTTCCCTCTGCTCGGGCTCAAAATGGAGGAGGTCGTCCCTGTAGGGTCCACACAGACTAATCTGGAAAATGGAGGATGACAAAATTTAGCACATAGTGGATGAGGAGAGAACAACCCAAGCCTTTTGAGACTGCAGTGTGTGTGTGTGTGTGTGTGAAAGTGTGTAAGTGGAGTCCTCTATAATCAGTCTCCTCCTCCTCCTCCTCCTGGTCTTCATCCTCTGGGTGCACTGACAGTTAAACCAGGCGTCTCCTCTCTGTGTGTCTGTCTAATGGTGTGGAGGATATTAGTCTCATATTACAGAAATGACCGTTGGTTTAGAGTCACTGCCTCTACTTCCTCATTTCCCTGAAATGATGGGTCAGATCAATGGGTGTTAAAACGGCCAGTTGTGTCTCGTCCACCTCCTCCTCCTCCTCCTCCTCTTCCTCCTGGATTTTCTTGCATCTCCTAAACCAGCCGTCACAGCAGAGCCGCACCTTGTCTCCGCTACAACGATTTAATCTGCCGGAGCGACTTTTCAATCAAAAGAGTGTCAGGCAGAGGCCGCTCCTCGACACCACTCTAATACAATGCATGGACACACACGTACAGGAAGTGGGGGGTGGGTGAGGAGGAGGAAGAGGGAGGAGGAGGACGACGAAGGTGCTCGCCGGCAAACACTTAAAAGTGCACGAGCGCTACGAGCAACACTGGCGCAGATCGATACTAGCAGACATGTGCGGGCCAGAACAGGGTTTTATCGGCCTCCTGCTATCATCACCTGCACACAACCGGGGGGGGGGGGGGGGGGGGGGGGGGATGAGGGAGGGGGTTGGAATTCACAGGTACATGGAGTGTGTGAAAGGAATTGAAATGGGTGTGAAAGTGCATCTATTTGCAGGCAGACGTGCGTATAGCGCCCCCTATGTGTGTGTGTGTGCACAACACAGCACATGTAGGTGATGTGTTGTTGTATTCTTCTATCTTTCTGTGTTTGTGTGTGTGTGTGTGTGTGCGCGGTGGTTGTTATCAGAATGACACCATTCTTCCCCCTCTCCCTCTCTCCCTCTCTCCCCCTCTCCCTCTCCCGCCTCCCGGAGGATCAGTGGAGCTGCACCAGTTTCAAATGAAAATAAATGAGAGGCAGTGACCAGTGCTGCCTGGGTCCCACTTTAATGAGGAAAAGGAACAGAGAGAGGGGGGGGAGGAGGGGGGAGGGATGATGGTGTGAAGAAAGGGGGGGGGGAGAAATTGGTTGGAGTTGGCGAATGAGCCAAGAGACGGGATTGGAGACGGTAGGCAGGCAGGATAAGTAAGGGGCGGAGCCGATGATGGATGTCTGGCAGCCAATTACAGCTCAGATTAGCTGCAGGTGGAGTAGATTTTTGTTTCGTTCTGTTTTGTTTTTTTGAGAATATCCCTCCATCTTGTATTTGAAAAAAACAAGTGAACAATTAGAGCAACTTTACATTGTGAAGTTTAATAGACAGCCCCATATAAGTTTATTTTTACATCACATCCTGTCGAGTTTAAACCCTGTGTCTCCAAATAATATCTTTCCTTAGTTTACAGCAAATATTAACGACTGAACAAATAAGATTTAGTGTAAAAAACTTGCTTCTGGACTAGTTTTGCTAAAAAGTAAAAAAAGAAATGTTGGGCGTGGCCATCTTTAACTTCTGAGGTCACACCAATGTTCCCACTCTATTCTGTTGATGTTATTGTCGTAGCTCTGTTAACGTGCACATGCTACCACTGGACAGGATGTAGCCGCCGCAGGGAGTTTTATTTATGAAAGGGATTTGGGTTTGTTTTTTTTTGGATTCGTGATGTACAGATATGTGGTCAATGCTGTCTGTGCTGTGAGCGCCCCCTGCTGCTGAGAAGCAGCTTAGGAAAAACAGAGGCTCACTCTCACATTTTAACCACTCAAGAAAAAACTTGTGTAACAAAATCCACGTTTTCTTAAGTCTATGGTATTTTTTATAATAAGTTAAGCGTTTTCTGTCAGGAAGCTCATATTCAGATAACGGATAGAAATAGAAACAGAAAATATTAGTTTCCCCCTGAGGCTAATTAGTATTACACGATAAATGGTTTCCAAGATTGCGATACACCTCAGTCACACATGTATGGAAAGATGGAAAAAAATGTTTTAATTTTTTTGTCACTTTTGTTGACAGCAGAGAAACACATCACCTCTGTGACACGACGAGGAAGTGAGCCGCAGGCGTTATTGCTTTGTGAAGAGGTGAAATGTCGGTGAAGTGCCCTTTAAAAAGTTATTTTAAAGCCCGCACATCTCATATTTCAAAGTTCTCTACATTCCACTGTGAGGCTGTAAAAACCAAACCGAACTTGATTAGATCTGCAAAAATGTCACTGCAGGATGAAGTGAAAGGAACACGGAGCCGAGCTACCTCAGACCAGAGCCAGAACCAGAACCAGAACCAGGGAGGTGGAGGGTTATTTTCTGCTTTGACAGCAGAGTTATGTTTCTACTTCAGTGTGTTGTCCAGTTCAGTCAGACAGAGGCCATTAAAACTGTCAGACAGTGTCGCTGCGAGGCCTCTGCAGGGTCAGTGGACATCATCTGTGTGTGTGTGAGCTACTCTTTAAGTCATGTGGAGACCACCAGTGCAGACATTAGTGTGTGAGGATCAGTGAACGGGTCAGGAGTTATTTGCTCGACAGTGTTTGACTCGATCACAGTGTCAGAATGAGTGTGTTCTTGTATGAAATTGTGTAAGCCATACAGAGTGAGCACAGTTTTTGGCAAAATGAGGACATTTTGTCTTCCCCTCTAATCTTTAAAGGACTTCTTAGGAGTTAAGACCTGGTTTTAGGGTGTTAGGGTTGGAATTGGGTTTAGGGTTAGGCACTTAGTTGTGATGGCTAAGGTTAGGACAAGGGGCTAGGAAATGCATTAAGTCTGTGAGGGTCCTCACTTTGAATTTGAATGCTGCATAAACGTGTGTATGCGTGTTACAGGATATGGCGGATTTTCCTTTTAAACCTGTGAAAAATCAAACTGTCAAAGCAACAGCCTTTAGAGATGTTTTACATCTTTGCTAGGATTGGACTTTTTGACAATACGCTGATATATCATATGCTTGGGTTGATAATGATAACAATGTATCTACATTTTTTTTTAACCCTGATGCACTTTTTAAATACGTAGAAAAACATATTTCATCTTTTAATGCCCTCTTTATCACGCAATCAGTATCTGAATTTACACAAGGCGGGATAGCAATGTTGGTCCACTGCAAATGACCAACGTAGGTCCACTATGCGCTCAATTGCAGAGGTCATTTCCTCTCTTCTGCTGTGACATTAACATCTGTCACACTTTTTAAATATTTTGTCTTTTTAATGATTGCTATGCGATCTGTACCTGAATTTACAGTATGTGCTACAGGACTGCCAGTGTTGGTCTGGTGCAGCCAGAATGTGTAAACTACTAGATAGGGATGCATGATATTGGACTTTTTTTTTTTTGCCCATGTCTGATATATCTGAAGTGCTTGGGCTGATCACCAATGCATCTTCGTTTTTCCCTGTGTCCAACTGCAGATGTGACTGAGTCTCTCCTGTACTTCAATTAACATCATATTTTTCTTAATCATGTCGCAGCAGCTGTAGATATAATTTTTATTCATTGTGCAAAACAAATAAACATTAAAAAATAACAGGTGTAGAGGGCGCTAGCGTAGAAGTCAAGGAGGTAGCAGCTAAGTCGTCATATCAGGGGAATGTCTACGTGTTTGCTGACATCCAATAATACGCTTTAAGGCCAATATCGGTTGATAACCGATATTTTGCCATCAATACACCTGTACATCCCAATTTAATGTCAACAAACATGATACATGTGGATGCGAGGGAAGGGTTCGTGTGTCGGGGATAGTTTGACAGTTGTACAACTGTTGGATGATCAAAATAGTCATTTTGCTCAAAATTCAATGAAATTTTATAACGCAATGTCATTTTTGGTCCGATATTGAAAAATGTGACTCATAACTTTCGTCCCTAATGTAGTTAGGAGTCTTGGAGAAACTAATTTGGTCACTATATTTCATCACGTGGGTAACCCTACCACTGCAGCTATGTCTCTCGGCTGGCCTGGGAACGCCTCGGAATTCCCCCAGAAGAGCTAGACGACGTACCCGGGGAGAGGGAAGCTGCTGCCCCCGCGACCCAACCAAGGATAAGCAGCAGCAGATGGATGAATAGTTGGATATTTCATCACTGAAATTTACGAAGAGGAAGAACTAAAGAACTCAAAAAATTAATAACTTAATTTGAAGAATTTATTTTTGAAACATTTGCATTATAATTATCTTATGTCTGTAAACCTGAAAAAAGTTGTGTTGTTCCAGTTCTTCCTTCCCTGAATGTTAAAGAGGAGTTTTCCTTGTCTCTGTTGGATCTGACTTGGATGGGTCCTTGACTTTGAGCAACATCAAATATTTATGCTTTGGGGAAAGTTGTAAAATCGCTCAGATTAGACCAAACAGTGGAGGAAGGTTGAGAAATATTGCAATAAATGTCACACCATGGACTTGTATGGGGTGAGATTTTGATATCGTAACATCCCTGCAGCTGAGACACAAGTCAAACCCAGCATGTCTGAGTTTGTGTACTGTGCTTGAAAACAGGTCAGTGAGCATTTTGAAGCAGCAGCAGCAGCAGGTAGAGCCAGGATTCGTGTTATAACTGGAACACGGTGTCCTGACCAGAGTTCAGATCCAATAACAACCTGACGGAGAGAAGAGATGAAAGTGTGGACATGAGGGAGGAGGAGTGGAGAAAATGTTGGAATTAAATTTGGAGATTGAAGGGTGAGAGTGATGATGGAAATGCTGGAAGTGTTGGAGGTTCTCATCAATACTCCATCTCAGGTTTTCTTGGTTTTCAAGCTTCGCTCTTTGACATCAAACTATGGTCAGATTTTTTTCAAAAAGTTAAAAATGACAATGTATTGCAAAAACAGCTTTTATGTTACCATTAAAAAGACACAAAAACAACTTTTACTATGTTCTGCAATGACCCAATTACCAAACGGTGGAAGGAACATTTACGGGGGGCCACTGAATGCATGTCATAGGTGGACCTGCATCCACACAGTGACTCAGGAGTTTGTTTATGGTCTTGGTGAATTTCACTCTGAAATTATGTGGCACAAATTATGATGTAGAGACACAATTTGAAGTCTGTTTTTATATGTGTTTGTAATATTATTAGCAATAATGATAAGGTATTATTACTATTAGGTAATAAAACACAGACATAATCTAGCCATTTTTGTGCTAGCCATGCTACTAGCTCGAGTCCGTCACTGCTGACGGGTTGTCAAGTGTCCCATCAGAGCCGATTAATCATGGAAAATGGTGAATCAGTCACGTACGAACACGCGTATTTATCTTACACTCTTCAAAATAGTTTTCTTTCCAGTCTGTTTGCTCTGATTTCCAGCTCCTCACTTGTCCACTTGGGCTCAAACGCAGCTGCTTGCTTGTCTGAATTATTCATGAGCTCCTCATCAAATATTCACATGTGAAAAGCCGGTGCCATTAGCTACCCACAATCCTCTCTGTGAGCAAGAAGCACACAGCGAGGCCTAACTGATAGTTTAGGATTGTCTGTCTTTAATTTCCTCCATAAGACGAGTTATTTTTGGTCCCTTTGTCTCTTTGGTTTTTGCTCACCCCCTCCCTCCTCCTCCTCCTCCTCCTCCTCCTCTTCCTCTTCCTCCCGCTTTTTTCTAAGTGATCGATTTGTATTGTTCGGGCAGCTGAGGCCACCCAGCCCGAGGTGAGAGAGATGAAGATAGAAATAACGAGATAGAGGCTGGAGACGAGGAAGACAAAAGTGTGTGTGAGAGAGAGAGCGAGGGTGGCCATGAGGGTGTGTGAGAACATGAGGCTCATGGGTGATGCGATGGAGAAGTGATGGGTGAGGATGAGAGAAGCGGCGGCGGCGGCAGCGACCGGGAGAAGAAGTGGTTCTAACCACTGAACCCGAGTCACATACGGACTCAAGGATGTGTCTCTGACAGTAGCTGTAGAAAATCAGTCAAATTTCATTTATACAGCACTTTTCATGCAAGTGTTTCACAGGATAAAAAACAACTAACGACTGTGTCAGTCGACAAATGGCTGGTAATATGTATTAAAAACAGCAATGGAGATGAAGAAGGTATAGAAGGAAGTGAGAAAATGCTATGATGGATTTCGCAAAGACTGAGATTGAAAACACTGGAGACTAAAATGGGTGATCTAAACAGGCGGCACAGTAAAATGTAAACAAATAACAGATTAAATGTAATGATAGATAACAATAAGTAAGTAAATGAATAAATAAAATACCTAAATGAGGTAAGAATGTTAAAGGATATTAAAAGGGTTGAATGATTTGTGTCTCACCCTAAAATAAAATAAAAGTGTACAGGTAAATAATAAATCTCAGGTAAAAGCCAGGACAAAAAAGGTGGGGCGCTCTGGCTTGATTTTTCCCACAGGAAACTGTTTTTGTCCACATGGCGAATATCTCATTCAGCCTTTGAGTTGAAGCTCAAACAGAACATCAGCCGAATGAAGCCCGTGGACGAGGACGTTTTCCCTCTTGCTGGTCTTTTTTATCCTATTTTTATTTTCAAAGGTCAAACAGACGTTACGTCTCCATCGTGTTAGCAACATTAACAACTTTTGTTATAAATGGTTGGGTTAGACATGCCCACTTTCAAGTATTAAAGTAATTAGACACAGCATTAGCATGCTATGTTCACACTTGAACCTTAAAATGTTTTCACCTAAAAATGCATTATTTTTCAGTTTAGCTTTTTCATGACCAGTTTTATGTTTTTTTATATTTAGTTTATGCATTATTTTTTATTAAAATTACTGTATATCATTTGCTATCATTAAAACATTTATGAGGAAAAAAGAAAAGGAGAAAGAAAATCTTTATCATTATCTTCTTTCAGCTTCTTACATGTCAGGATTTGCTGCTTCTTTCTGATTTATATAAAACTGGAAATTTATGGTGTTTCTGGTTTGAACAGTTCAGAATCTGCGTCTCTTTCTCCGACATGAACAAATGGACGTGTATTCCTGTTTGTCGGCCATGTCCAATGAGAATCCCAAGGTCTGTGAGACAAAGCATGAGGCTTCACAACTTTCATTGTATTCAAGGCTCCATTGTTGTCATACAGAGGTCAAGAGGTCAGCGTTCACCGTTCATGAATATCGCTGTTGACTATGTCAAGCGTTTTTTCCAAGGTCGTGCTGTTATTGATGTATGAGGCAGAAAGGTACACGTGATTTCTCTCCATACCTTCCACTATCATGCATGTTATTGAGTGATTCCCGTCTTTTATTTTGTAGTAACAGTCATCATGACCGTCAGGACAGGCTTCAGCTGCGTCTGTGTTTAGTAGTTGAATTTATCCGTTGTTTGGACTCTTAATTGGACAGAATAAGTCATTTGTCCTTGTTAACCCTCTGTTAACTTGCCCTATTGCTGACTGGAGTTTTAGCAAAGCCAGGTTTGATTACATAAATTGGAAATTTCAGGGTTGTTTACGTGGAAAATTACTCCATAATCCACCTGAAATACCTGGAATGAGTAGTTTCGCTCACGTCAAACCATATTTCATTCAGGTGCATTTTACCACAGAGTGGAATCTAAATTCTGTGGTTTTTATGCCTCAGTTTCACAGAAACGAGAACTTTCGCAATGATGGCGTAATTATTCAATCTAATACAGCAGCTTTGTGTGTGTGCGGGGGGTTAGTAGGTGCACAGATTTATTGTAAAGTCAACAAAAATAACAGAAAACCCTACTTTGATGAGGTCAGGAAGCAGCGTAGGATCATGGGAATAGCTGTCTTTCAGGGAAAACGTGCAACAAATGGCAATAAGACTTTGTGATATATTAGTGACAAAAGACAACACACTAGTTAACTAGAAAAACAGAATATTTACTCCCTCACGCTGATGTTGACATTAAAACGTAGCAGGTAAAGAGGATATTGTCATTACAAAATGACTAAAATTAAATGGTCTGAATAGAAATACAGATTTTTGATTGATTGATTGATTGATTGATATTTTTGGCTAATACAGTTCTAGTGATGGACATTTATCGCTTAAATGTTATTTGAATGTTTGATGGTGTTACTCATCTAATATTAGGACACATGAATATTCTAAACGTCAAAGTAAAGCAGGGTTCACTGGGGCTGAGCTAAGGGGAGATGCATTCAAAGACCCTGGTAAATTTCGTCACTTCTGTGGGATCCACAGTGAGTTGAGCTTAGAGCTGCCACCTTGTGGTAATAGATGCACCACAAATTAAGATATATACTTTTTTAAAAAAAATAATTTTAATGTATTACAAATCGTCACAGTAAGTGATTTTTTTAGGTTCACTTCTCAACAAACAAATAAACATATTAGTCGTGTTCTTTTAATGCAGGAAAATGAAAACTGCGAAGGTGGGTGAGTGTGATGGCGAGTCAGCGGTCATGTTCGATGAAGTCATGAACGGTACAAACTCGCCGTCAGCACAGTCTCTTCACTCCCGGGAAACTTCCAGGCCTGAGGCACTATTGTAGGATCGGTCTTTCCCATCCGCACTCTGACCTCGCTGACTGCAAGTAAACATGCAAACTGACCTGAGAGCAGAGCCGCAGGCAGAGTCGCTCCCACGACACACATACTTACCCTGCTGTGGCCGTGTGCGTGCGTGTGCGTGCGTGTGCATGCGTGCGCGCGCACACCCACCACTTTTCCTTCTTTTTCCCCCACGTTGACCCACATACTCGCAGTCGTACTCCAGAGAGCTGCCTCTGTTTTTTCCTCTCCCTCATTATTTCACCGGAGCTCCTCCCTCTTTGCTCCTGCATGAAATGGGGGCGACCTGGTGGACAAGCAGCGCAGGGGTGCGCGTTCAAATCCACTCTGGTTCCACAGGGAGGAAAACGCTGCAGCCACACAATTAACGAGGCGCAAAAATGCAGTCAGCATTTTTACAGGACAATTATTTTCTAATTACATCGATCTCGAAAAAAAATTTGGCCGAATCATGTGATTGTTAATGACACAAGTGGATGAGTTTTCATTAAGGGGCCACATGGAAACATGTTACAAAGTGTTTCAAATCAGCATTCACTCTCCCACACCAAAGTCCACAGAGAAAATCAGAAGCTGCTGGTCTACTGCTGCCTTGTGGGGTCAGTTTGTGTCACTGAGGTCGATCTGAATGAAGGATTTCAAATGCTGAAGGTACAAAATAAGACATTTGAATTTACTGACGTGGCAACAGTGGATCAACAACTCCTGTGTGCTGTGATGTAAAGTCATTGATTTCCTCTATGGGCTTTGGTGTGGGAGAGTGAGTGGCTTACAGAAAGTCAATTTCCTGTTGGAAAAACAGTGAGATATGCATCAAAATGTTTGCAACACTTTCTAAATACATAGAAATCCATATTTCATCTTTTAATGACATTGTCCTCTTGACTGTCTGTGGCACCGTACATGAATTTATGCACCATAAATTTGCTATGCTGGTCTGGTACAACCGAAATCAGTAAACTTCTAACTAAGGATACGACATTGGACATGGACCAATATATATCGGGAGTGCTTGAGCCGATAACTGACACCGATATATTTACTCTTCTCTTCTGAAACAAACATAATATTTTTCATGCTCATTTTGCAGCAGATACGGTATAAGTCTTAGGCCACCATTAAATTTGTTGTTTTAACAATGCTATAATGACAATTATTTCTCAATCACTTATTGGAACACATCCTGAAAATATGGAGAAACACATATGCAGTTTGAAAATAGCATCTTTTTTTCAGAAAAAACAAAACAACAAAAATTCTTCTACAATATCAAATATTTAGTGTGACCTACATTTCCACTTGAACAATAACACAACCGTGGCTCTGTAAAACCTGGAATGGAACCCTAATGTTATTGGTAAAACCTGTGTTTCTCCTACTACATACACATGTTGCACAAGTTCAACTCATTGACAGGTTGATCATATAGTATAAGACTGACTTTTAGTCACATCTTTTCACTCTAAACGCCAGTGATCGCATAAAAAACAACAAAGCTGGTGGTGGCCTAAGACTTATGCACAGTACCGTCTAGTTATACATATTGGCAGATCTTTGTGTTTGAATGATATACAGTAAGATGGTGTTTCCCTAACTAGTACTACCTGAAAACTAGCTACTGATTCCTAAGGCTTTACTATTGGTTTAGATGGGAATAAATTGAGGTTTGCGTGAGCTCATCGAAGTCGGTGTTTGTGATGTGCTAGTACATCATATAACCACACAAACAGACAGACAGACAGACAAAAAACTATACTATCACTTTGAAAGAAGGGTCTCAAACACAGGTGACCTGGGGGCCACTGAACGTCCAGTCTGGACAGGAGGGGGTTGGTCTTTGTGGCAATATTTCACAGAATTTCAAAATAAAAGGGGTTTTTTTCTGAAATGTAAGAACATATAATTCACAGTTTAAAAAAAATAATTTATGACACAAAATGAAAACGTAAAAAGGGGCCATGTGAAATTGATTTGGGGTAACACATGTGGTCCGGTGGCCGCATGTTTGACACCTCTTCTTTAAATTATCACAATTTTTTTTTTACATAGAAAGGATTATTTCTTCTAGTCAGACTCAAAATCCAAATAATTTACGGTGACTTTTCTGTTTTGTTTTTTAAATAAAAGCATATACCGGTGCGCGGTTGGTTAGAGACCTAAACAGTTAAAGCTCAGCTGCTGCGTTTTTACGCGCCACGCCTCCACAGCTCCACAGCTCCACAGCCCCACGGCTCAGCAGCTGATTCCTGCTGCTCACAGTCCGAGCAGACGACACTCTGCTGCTGCTGCTGCTGCTGCTGCTGCTGCTGCTGCTCGGCGCGTGTGAGAGGACCGTGATTTCAGTCACACGATGACGCGGTTTGGACACTAGTTTGTTGGACACTTGGTTGATGAGGAAGACACGTGAGACAGTGTCCACGGGGGGGGGGTGGCGGACACGCAGGAACGCGTGGATGAGTGGAATCCCGTGCGTCTTTATTGGACTTGCTTTAATTCAGTTAAAGTGTGGAATTTCTGCAGCAGCGGAGACAAAGAGAGGTTTTCATCCCGACATCACTCTGGTCATGCGCTCTTTCTCTCTCTCTCTCTCCCCCCGTGTTGTGTGTCTCTCTCTGTGTGTCCCACTTCTGTCTCTCCAGCTCTCAGCAGCTGCTTGTTGATGGATCATGTTCTTTCCTTTATTCCAGCAGTGAAGATACAAACTGCTGTGTGTTGTAGGTTTTTTTTTTCATCCTCTGATAAACACATTTCACTTTAAATGCACACTTATAGGTTATATACAGTTTACACCAGTGTTTCCCTACATTTTTCCTCAGGAGCCTGTGGATGTGGTGCCCCGTCGATGCCCCATGCTCAGAACATGAGACATAAAAAACTACATTTGAAATAAATATAGTTGTTATTATGTTATAATCACACTGCTAGAATGTTTTGTTTAATGTTAAACTTAATTTAGCCATATGTGGCCTTTTAACAACATTGCTTTCATAGTGATTTGTATTGGATTGCCATGTTGGACTGATACAGCCAAAATAAGTAAACTAGTGAGGCACGATGTTGGACTTTTTGATGATATGCCAATATATCGCAAGTGTTTGGGCCAATAACCGGTACTGATATATCTATGTTTTTCATTTGGTCTCTTCTGTCATGAAATGAACAAATTTCATACTAATGTCGCAGCAGATGTACAAAACCATATTAAAATAAATATTTAAAAAATAATATAGGTAGCACCTTATTCAGTCTATTGTTTTAGTCATTCGTCAGATCTTTTGTTTGCCAATATCTGATCATACATCAGGTAACATCGATATCGTGTCAATAACGTAGTTAATGATTCCTTGTAATAAAATTGCTCACTGTATGGTGATGTCTTGTTTTGGCCGTATGTCCCAGCACGTCAGACAGACCTGCCCTCGTCTCCGTGTCTTGTCTCTCATCCGACACAGACACGTCCATGTCCATGTCTCTCTGTCACTGGACCTGTTTCAGCTGTCGGGTCAGTGATTTGTGTGTGTGTGTTCAGGATTAGGAAGAGGGTCACGAAGCGAAGGACAAGTGGGTGGGCTGCACTGAAACACATGCGTTCACCTACAGAGAGTGTCTGTGTCGAATTACATGAAGTGAGAAACCTCATTTTCATGTCCAACCCTCACTCACTCACTCATTTTCTACTGCTTTATCCTCCACATGAGGGTCGCGGGGGGCGCTGGTGCCTAACTCCAGCTGCACCCTGGACAGGTCGCCAGTCCATCGCAATGTTCAGCCCTGTCACTTAAAATAATGACGTCCCCGCGCGACTAAATTCTTGAATTACATTACACGAGGAACATATTTGCTACAAGGTTATGTTTAAAAAAAACACATGAATTTACATGTATATACGTAAGTAAGTCAAGTGGTGGGGGGTTCATCAAGGAGATGTCCGACACAGTGGGCGCTTTTTTGCCACGTTGTGAAGACATTCTGTTATAATCCAAGAAAACGTGATCTTTTCTTTGTCCTGACGACAAGGTACCCTCATTTCCTCAAAATTCCCCAAAGCATTTCCAACATTACTGCAACGACTTAAACATCTGATGTACAGATGAGTAAATACTTGATGTAATTGTGGCTCAGGGAACGAAACTGACAAGCCGCTTCATGGAGACGTACTTTTAAGCTTGCCTTCCTCACTTTGGTTTGAACCACTACAGAGTTGGTGGTGGTTGCTGTATAGAAATCACTGATTCAATGCACACACTTGTAAGAGGTGAGGAAGGGTCACATGTTTCCCACAGACTCGCAGACCCTCCAGTTCATCAGAGCTGCAGAGTCACACTTAAACTTCCTGATTCCTTCACTTTCCTCTCGTGTCATGTTTCCAGCCTGGCTGCGACTGGACGGACAGAGATTAGACCATTGGTTCCACTCAGTTCTCGTGTCATTTCTGCAAATGTTTGTCAAGTCTGATGTTTTCAGCCACAAACCCCCCCCCCACAAACATTTCAGATAACGTGTAGGGAGGAGAGTTTGAGGGACAACATGTAAATTCAAGAGAAGATTTCAGCTTCTGAGTTGAACCACTGAGCCAGAGAGGCGTGTTCCGGTAAATACAAAGTGTCATCTCCATAAACGCTGCCTGGTTCAGGCTGTCCGCCTCCTCGCTGCCCCAGTAAGCGAGTGGCGATAGATCTGTCTGATTCCTGCGACTTATATTATCTCCATTGCTGCGCCGACGTTAGAGCCACAACCGGTGAAGCAGGAAACATCTGAGGAGCGACAGGAAGCGAGAGGACTTCCTGGTCAGCGTCTGCCAACGCCGTCAGACGTGATGACACTGATTAATATTGTCAATCTCAATCTCATCAGTGACAGACTAGAAACAAGGGATTCCAGTGGAAAATTCAAGACCTGGGTGGGGTTACACAAACGTGATGCAAAGGCTGTACTAAATTCAGAATATACAGTAGTCTTTTTTAAACCACTACTACCAAAAGGTCCAAACATGGGCATGACTGTCTGTGGACAGATGAGAGACAGACACAGAGATGAGGACGGGTTGGTCCGTCAAACTGGGACACACAGCCCAAAAATGACATCAGCCGTTGATCAATATTTATCGTCATATTTATTTTGCATGTGCTCCCACTTCAAAAGCATCCCGACTCAAGCCTGCAGAAACGTCTGAAAGTTAAGAATGTAGTTGATTGACATATAAAATGAAAACCACAGTCCACTGTTAGCAGCACTAGCTTATTCGTAGTCTGTGGGAAAAAGATTTGTGTTTCACATCCAGAATGACATATTTTTCTGTCCACTCATGATGTGCAGTATTTAAACTTTATTCCTAATAAGGTCAGTTTGAGTGGATGACGCAAGGCCGCTTTCCTGTCTGCGATGTTTTTCCACTTTCGCTTATTTTTTCGCCGCTTTCTCCTGTTGCAGACGTCACACGCTCATTCCTAACTCTGCGGGAGACTTTTACCACCATAAGTCGTGAACTATGTCATTGTTTTTATGTAGTTCGAGAATAAGGATTGGACAGAGTTTATTGAATGTCGTCACTTTCCTTTATCACTACAGTTGTGAGCGAGGAAGATTGAGAATATTCATTGAGCGACTGAAAACTGTCACCTGTTAATTTAGACTGAAATTGTAACCGCTTTTGACCAACTTGAATTTTGTCTTGACCCATTCAATTGATGCATTAGGTTATCTCACTTAAGATTATTTTCCTCACTTAATCAGTTCTTGTTTGGTCTATAAGATGTTAGAAAATGTTTAAAAATGTTGATCGGTGTTTGACAAACCTGGAAATTGTGATGTTCTCTTGATCCACTTTAAATGATTTCTTGGTTTTATTCAATTCAGTTTAAATTTTATTAGTTTCTTATAAACCTTTATAAAATGACAGAGAGAGGAGAAACTATCTTTTAACAGGAAGAATTCTTGACACTCAAGCCAATAAATCAATTATCCAAATAGTTGACAATTTACTTATTAATCGATTAATAACTGATTCATCAAATAATCATTGAATTTTGGTTGCAGACCAAAGCTTGTAAAGCTTTGACAATCACTCTTGGTTTGTAATTTATTCTGTTTTCTGTGCTTTTCTCTGCAACGTATGCTCAGAAAACCTGTAACACAGCTTTGTAACTGCACGTTTTGCTTGTATACGTTTGTTAAACAAACAAATAAACAAAAAATCCCAGTCAGCACAAAATATATGAAATTATGTTTTTCCTAATGAACCTGGTCAAACTAAATCAACCCTCCATTTCATTTCCACAAACAATATTGACTGCTGAGCTTCATTTCCCTTCTGTTTTTTTTTTTATTTTGTCTTGGATTGTGCTTCAAGGCTGTGGATGAAAAATCATCACAAACATTTCGGCAAAGAGCTTCACCGAGACAGTCCATCTGGTATTGATCGGTCGATGACTTGGCACATAATCAAACGCTGCATTTTAACTGTTAAGCGGAAGGTAACTTGTAGTTTCTGGATATCAGTGCAGACAAAATTAAGAGGTTTCACGGAAAGCAGAAGTGAAATAAAAGTGAGGAGAACAAGGATGGACGGAGACACACAGAGGAGTGTGACGAGATGTAAATATCCTGATGACTTGTGAAGCAGAATGTTACATATTCCCCCTTCTGCCTTTAGGCTCTGGTCAGAGTTTCCGTGCCCACGCGTTCGCGTAAAGATCCGTTAGGGTGTAGTCTGAAAAGGTTTGAACTGGAGCTGTGATTAAATTTACGTAACGCTACTCTGTGTAGCACAACACTTTTCAGTCCAATTGATGGCGCTCTCTTGTTTAGAAGAGACGAGAAGACGGTAAAGTACAGCTCAAAGAATAGAAGAAACACATAAGAGGGCGAACTAGTGGTGAGATATTGCCACGACTGCAAAGTAGATCTTGGGCACGTAATACCTTGGACTAAAAATGGGGACTTGGTCATCATGGTTGTCATTTTAGCTACGTTTACATGGCTTTTCTGAGGATGGCGTGCACCTCAGAGGACAGCGGTAGAAGAAACCTTTCTTTTGATTCTGTCGTGGCTGTTTTCTTTCATAAAGTCGTGATTTCTGCAGGAAACGGTGTGGGTTATATATAATGTGGTCTTCACGCATCAGCGGCCTTATGTCATCTTCGCTTGACATCTGTGTGTGTTGTCATAATGATGAATGTCCTTGCTCCGCTGGGGTTCAGGAGCAGTTGTCTGTGGATGACACCGTCATGTGTAGGTGGTGATGTATCGTGGCTGTGTGAGCAGGTGTGTGTGGAAACATGACGGGTCTATAAGCAACTGTAAATGTGATAATTAGGTGAAGAAGTTGGAGATGTGTTTGTCCCGAATATAACTTTTTTTTTTTTTTTTCCCCACATCCAGTATTTTGTGTACGGAGTTTGCATCCAAACCAATTACAGTACAATTTCTTCATGACAAGAACTTTATTCCAAAAGGTCACTGTGTGGCATAAAGGTTTCTAAAAGTTAACTTTTTCACCTAAAAGAGTTGAGTTTTGATTGCGCAATCAAACTGTGGAGTTTAAAGTAGGATAACAGCTTTAAAATTAGCTCATTTGTTTTTGTAGGAACCTAAATTTGGTGTGTAAATCACATTGTGTTGTGTTGGTTTACTGGTGTTTTATTTGCTTATAAGTACACTTGCTTATAACACAGATTAAACACACACACACATTTCACCAGATTAGTGGATTCTTTTTTAAAGGTCTTTATTCACTTCTGAAAAATTCTAGCCTCGTCAGTGTCTGTCTTTTGATTTGACAACACGAGGGGAGAAACAAATTTTGAAATTTGCAGGCTAGATGCTAACATTGTACATGCTGGCTAATGGGCTAGATGGTAACATTTTATATGTTAGCTTGTTGGCTAGATACCAACAAGCTTGTTGGCTGGTAGGCTAGATGCTAACATTTTATTTGCTGGCTAGTAGGCTAACATTTTACTCGTTGCTAGTTGGCTACATGCTACTTAAAGGTTAAGTTGTCAGACTTTCAGATGTAAGAGTCAAGTTTTAATTTCCGCAAGAAGAGAAGCTTCAAAAGGGCCCTTTCTGCAAGGAGTTTGCTCCGTGCGTGGGTTCTCACCAGGTACTCCGACTTCCTCCCACAGTCCAAAAACACGCAGATTTGGGGACTAGGTTAATTGGACACTCTAAATTGCCCGTAGGTATGAATGTGAGAGTGAATGGTTTTCTGTCTCTATGTGGCCCTGTGATGGACTGGCGACCCCCGTGACCCTTAGTGGATAAAGCGGTAGAAAATGAGAGTGAGTGAGAGAAGCTTCAAAATTAGCTAATTGTTTTCATAGATTCCTAAAATTGATGTAGTTTTCTGTCGTGTTGGGTGTGATTTTTCTCTTCACTTGAGTCCAGTAACCATTCCCAGACAGACGCACACAGTACTTGTGAATGGAGTTGTGCCTCGCATGTGATTGTCCGTGTAAGTCAGTGCTGTGTCGTTTTATTCTTTTGAATCTTCTGTTTCTCCGAGAGGATTATTTCATCACTTGGCCTTGAAACGAATGAAGCGTGCACATGCTTCCACTGCTGCACACACACACACACAGAGCCAGGCAGACACAAACATATTCCCTGTGTCGTTTACATCTTGTCCCTGGGCTGTGATGGTGATGGGCAGAAAAATAACCAAATCCATAGAGATGAAGCAAACATGACAACGATGATGATGATGATGCTCTCTCCCTTTCTCTCTATCTCTCTCTGCACCACTTCCCCTCCTTTGCTTCCTCAGTAGCATCGCTCTCCTTTGCCAGAGGGAGACTTTACCTCATGCGTGTCTCAGTAGATTCCTTTATTTTTCCCTTCCTTTTTCTTTACCTCCTCCATCCCTCCATTCTCTGGCTTTATCCCTCTTCGGCCTGTATCTTCCTCTCGTTCTCTGCACTCTCTCTCTCTCTCTCCATTCATGCGTGCTAAACGCTTTACCTCTGTCGACTCTCCAGGCTGAGAGCGGCTCATTATTGTGGAGGAGAAGGGGAGAATATTTGGGATTAGGAGCAACATTCATGGACTGATGCTCTTGTTGAGCTAAAAGAGCTGTCAGACCTGCAGCGAGAGGGATCGACTTACCCGGCACTTGTTGTGCTGAATATCCACAATTCATTAAGGTTCAGAGTTTTAACACTGTCATCATGACTATTGATTTTTACCACCTGGAAATATACGACAAGTTCCAACATTGGAATTGGCGTCAGACGAAATCCAGGGATTGTCACAAATTTCACTGCAGGGATCAGGTTCTTGTTGTTGTCTGTTGCTTTATGTGTTGTATAACAAAGGGCACAAACAACAACAACAACAACGACAACATGAATGGATGGATGACATCCGCAAGTGTTTGCCTTTATCGTCATTCATACAATTGTATTCTATCAAGACAAGAAAAGCCACAAAGAAATCTGAGCTTTTTAAGAAAAAAAAGGAAACAAAATGCTGTTAAATGAGCTTCAGTGTTTGATAATCCACCTATTGAATTCTGTGCTGCCCTCTGTTGGACAGACTGGGGCTGCATGTCTTAATTGGAATAATTATGGTTATTTTAAAGGTTTTGTTGTATTTGGAAAAAAAAATAATGTTTTATGTAAATGATGAATCTTATAAACCCATATTTTATTCCCACATAAAATATCAGATGTTTCCATTTCATGAAAAATATTAGCCACTTTTGAATTTGATGGCAGCAACATCTCAGAAAAGTTGGCGATGTTTACCGTTGTGTAGCATCCCATACAGAACACGTCTCATTGTTCACTGTTTGTTTTTCTGTGATGTAAATGTCAGCAGGAAACTGATTCAGTACGTTCTACCTTATAGAGAGGTACAGCGCCACCTACGGATGTGTAGTCAGACGTGCAGAGGCAATAAATTGATTTTCTTCTTCACATGTATACTCAGATTTGGTAAATTGTCAGATTGCCTGTCTTAGTCGGACTACAGTCTTAGCTTGATTAAACTATGCATGTAAACGTACTGAGTGACTGTGACCCTAAAAATCACAGCAGGGAATTGTTTAGATTTTCCACCATTTTGACTGCTTTGAGATTAACATAGCATAATTTCCATGATTCCCAAGAAGAACCGGAATACCATATCTTTATCCATCTCGTCCGATTAGCTGTGACCTTCAGACGTTTCTCTCTGATGGACACTGGACATCTGCATTTCTGCATTTCTGCAGTTGTCGAGCTGCTTCACTTACGGGGGGGGGTGAACATGTGACAGCTGGACTGCTCACACACTTGAAGGCAGTGATCAGGTGGCGGTCAAAGGTCGCGGAAAGGTCAGGACCACCTGTCATCCTTGTACCGCGCGACTCCACACAGCCCTGTTTTCATTCTTGTCACTGCAGCAGCGCTTTTTACTTTTTAAAGAGATAATCCTCCACGGTGTTCTGATTTGATTTCTGCTTCCTGTCATTAATAAAGCGTATTTATCTACAGTTTGTCTTTAAACTTGTCAAAAACAGTGCGAGCAGAAACGCCTCGTCTACCTTTTCTTTAATTTTATATCTTGGATTAGTGGTTCGGCTCATTTAACGAGCTACTTCTGCTTCACAAAAAAAGGGAAAGCAAGAGTGAATCACTTCCTGCTCATGACAGGACATTGGACAGGAAAAGACGTGCTAAAAACTTCAAAGCAGCATCGGTGCTGGTTCTGGTGACAGATGGAGATATTGTTGTGTGTGCGCTGTGAATGAAACTGTAGTTTTTAACGAGGACAAAGTCTTTTGAGTTTCCTCTAAATGGCAGCAGGAAGAGTTAATTTGAATCAGCTGTAGTGGTTCGCAATTAAAAACCCGCCGCTTCCTGAGCTTCAGTGCTACTAGATCATATTTACGATAGCACGTGGCAGAGAAAACGTTTTTTTATGGGGTCAAACCGTCCATTAATGTGCCGTGTCTTCCATGTCTAACCTTTTTAAAATGTGCAGATAAACTTGTGGCATTAGTGAACGGGCAATAACAACCACTGATACAGAACTGGTCAATAAATCCTTAAGTGTTCTTGGCTTCCTTTGTCCTGGATTATTTTAAATTTATGAAAATGTCTTCCTTGCGATTTGTGAGTTGAACCACTTTTTAGCCGCTTAAGTAAATACAAGCTACAAGAGATGTCCTTTGAGGGTACGATAGGCTTCATGCTAACACTTTCTATGTGAGCGTGTAGGTTAGACATTAACATTTTACTTGTTGACTGGCAGCTACATGTTAACATTTTATTTGTTGACGTGGAGACTAGATGCTAACATTTTATTTGTTGACTTGTAGGGTAGGTGCTAACATTTTTTTCTTATAGTCATGTTGGCTAGAGGCTAAGATTTTTCTTGTAGACCTAAAGGGTAGATGGTAGCATTTTATGTGTGGACTTGTAGGCAACATGCTAACATTTTACTTGTAGATTTTTTGGCTAGATGCTAACATTTTATTTGTTGACTTGTAGGGTAGGTGCTAACTTTTTTTTCTTTTTCATGTTGGCTAGAGGCTAAGATTTTTTTTGTAGACCTATAGGGTAGATGCTAACATTTTATTTGTTGACTTGTAGGGTAGGTGCTAACATTTTTTTCTTATAGTCATGTTGGCTAGAGGCTAAGGTTTTTCTTGTAGACCTATAGGGTAGATGGTAGCATTTTATGTGTGGACTTGTAGGCAACATGCTAACATTTTACTTGTAGATTTTTTGGCTAGATGCTAACATTTTATTTGTTGACTTGTAGGGTAGGTGCTAACATTTTTTTCTTATAATCATGTTGGCTAGAGGCTAAGATTTTTCTTGTAGACCTATAGGGTAGATGGTAGCATTTTATGTGTGGACTTGTAGGCAACATGCTAACATTTTACTTACTTACGTAGATTTGTTGGCTAGATGCTAACATTTTTCTTGTGGTCATGAAAGTTAGACGTTAACATTTTACTTGTTGACTTGATGCTTACATTTTATTTGTTGACTCATGGGCTAAATGCAGACATTATTCTTGTAGTCCTGTTGGCTAGATGCTAAGATTTGTAGACTTGTTGACTTCTAGGCTTGATGCTAACATGCTAGATTTTGCTTTCTGATGTTGATAGATGTCTTACCACATGATAAACAGTTCAGCTGGCTGCTGTAAATTAGTCTGTGGTTGCAGAGCTGTGAAGATTCAGAGTTGGATAATCAATAATCAGAGTTGTTGGCAATTAATTATTAATTAAGTATTACATTATATTAATTGTTGCAGCCCCTTTATTTTGGTTCAGACCTGCCCTTTATGTTTCCACGTTGAAGGAATATCTGTAGGAATGACTTTGTCGACACTATCTGACCAACACGCTAAAGTCCCCAAACTCTCATTTTGCACTCACTTATGTGGGAAGTGTTAGTTCAGGAGGAGGTGAAGAGAAAACTGAAACGTAACTATTAGTGTGAGGAGAGAAGAATAGAGAAAAAAACATCCTGTAACAGAGAGATTGTGCTGAGTCGTACACCAGCGGGAAGAAAGCAGGAGGTCGAGCAGAGACGAGGAGAAGCTCTCTGACATCCTGTTTGTGCCTCCGCCCTCCGCTTTGCATTACAATTCACCGTCTGCACTATAGTCAAGGTTAGACCTGACAGCTCTGTATAAATGCTGTCAGAGTGTGTGTGTGTGTGTGTGTGTGTGTGTGTGTTTCTGCAGTGCCTATATAAAGCAGCCTGAGGGAGGGGATGGAAATTAAGAGAGTAAGACTGAGAAGAGACGAGACGGAAACATTCACGGTAAAGAAGTCGTAGAGATTCTGCTCTGTCACTGACGATGTGTGGCTCCACTGAGCTCAGGTGGAAAAACGCGCACAGCTGGGGGTTCGATTCCTTGTTGAACTCCGCGAAACACCTTTGTCGGACCACAAAGGTGTTTGGAGGCTAATGAGCTGCTGTAATAGTTGTTTATTTTAACTTTAAATGGAGACTAGCAGTGATTATTTGTCAGTTACCTCACATAGCCTTGTGTGGTACTGAGGTTAAACTTAATTGTCCACAATGTGGACATTTTCTTCGCTTCCACACAAAATAGAAAGACAGACAAGAGGATTTGTGCATTTCACAATTAAATATAGTTGGGAATGTTGACTATTTCCAACAATTGTTTTCCTGTTTCATTTTTCTCCTGATAATTTTCGGCAATGTTGCCCCCCCAGTTCCAAAGTCCGCAATCACAAGTTCTTCAACACAGATATGCAATAGTACATGTGCCAAATTCAAAGCGTAACCAAGTTACGTAGCCTGTAAAAGAATCACGCAAATTAATAATGGGGCCTCATTTGTATTTTTCTCCCTCTGTTACCTTTTATATGTTGAGTACAACAAATTACTGTCTTTACTATAGTCTGTTTGATCACTAAAGGCTTCCATTCAATTTAAACGGAATAAATGGAAGAAAAAGTTTGAATACTTTAAAAAAGAAAATCGAAAAATGATTTTATGAAAAAAGGTGGAAACAATAGTTGGGAATTTCTGACTCAGCATTTTTGTAACTTTGTCTCTTTGAAAAATAGAAAAATTTGGTCCTCTTATAGAGTTTCCTGGACAAATATGCTGAGATTGGAATCTTTAGGTCGTTCTGTTTGTCAGCTCTCGTTGCGTGACACGAAAAAAATTCGCCGCCTGCGGTGAACTCACTGCCAGTGACAGATAGGTGTGTGTGTTCCAGATAGCAACGTGATCGATGGCAGTATTGTTGGAAGGGGCGGCGTTCCGGGTTGCTCTTATTGTGTTTGGAAAAAGCTGGGGGAAGATGAGGTGGAGGGAGCTTGACGGGTTTATTGAGAAGCGTGATCTAGTGCACCGCCTCAGGACTCGTAGATGTAGTTAGAGAAAAGAGAGAGGGAGAGGTTGGGACAAGAAGCAGGGCCGGCGCCGAAAGAGGGACAGAAGACGTGACGAGGAATGGATGGATGGAGGTGGAGAGAGTGCGGCGTCGGAAACAGAGGCAGGAAGTGAGGACATTTGCAGAGGTGGGAATAAATGTGTAGGTTATCTTGTGATGTTTATCTGTGCTGTCCTGAGGGTGTGTGCAGTCATAACAGTGATCTAATCCCCACACGCACACACACTGTGCCACCAATCATCCATTTAACGTGTCATCTATCTGCCCTTCATCACTTCTGCACACGTTACCCTTTTTAATTTACTTGACCTCACACTCCTTCATCCTTCTTTCCCTCATCTTCCTCACCCTCATTTACTTTTAACCCCACGGTTCTCAAACTGTGGTATGCAAGCTCCCTGGCGGTACTTGGAGAAAAAACGGTGTTACTGGGTCACAGGGTTGGTGACCCAGTAACACCGTTCGCGACCTGGTCGGAACAAGGGCCTTTCTGCATGGAGTTTGCATGTTCTCCCCAAATGTGTGTGGGTTTTCTCCATGTTCCCCAGTTTCCTCCACAGTCCAAAAACATACCCATGAATGTGAGAGTAGATGGTGGTTTGTCTCTACATGTGGCCCTGCAGTGGACCGCTGCCTTTCGCCTTTCCTTTTGTCAGCTGGGATTAGGCACCCAGCGCCCAGCAACACTCATGTGGAGGATAAATGGGTAGATAAGTGAGTGAGAGTGAGTGGTTGGAGTGTGTAGAAACAACAGATAACAAAATAATAATAGAGTCGCTTTATCTCTCACTCCATCTTAATCAGATTTGCCTATACCAGTGTCTGAAGTATATATGGGGAAGACGAGGATAACGAGAGGGCAGATTATCTTAGTGGGAATAAATCTGCCTCATGTGAAAAGTCCGTAGCTGACTGTGCTTGGCCTATTTACACCACTGTGTTTCAACATTGATGTTACGCAGGGAAGTCACTTTTGGTTGTGGTTAAAACAAAGCAACGCAATTAAAACTTTAGACTTTTTAAAGAAATTGACGATTGGAGTGTGTAGGCAATGCAAGACATAATTTTCAACAGAAAACTAGTTAAGTGTAATTACATTAATGATGTTTGCTTAGTTTTGTAAGTAATTGCTGTAGTATTTTGGAATCCCATGCTGCTGTGAGTGTACTGGTCTTTTTTAATGTGACTTGGGTGGAGTGGAAGGGGCTGGACATGGTTACCTTGGTGAGCCTTTAAGAAAAATACTGCTTTTTGTACGCAAGATCCGCAGTGACAAAAAAATAAATATTCACTACACATAAAAACTGTTACAGTAATATCTGCTGACTCGTCTAAAACTTTAAATTAACAGTAGGGGTTATGTTGGCGTTAGACTAACATCTTGTAGTTGAAGCAGCGTGTCGTTTTTTTCCTGCTGATCACGGTCCTCTAAAGTGGCTGTCGATACAAGAACGGGCTGTTGAAAACAGACAAAAACAGTTTATTTCTTCTGTTTCATTTCACTTTGGGTCTGTGCTTTTAGCTGTGATGCAGCTGAATGATGAATTCCATTATATTTAACTAGCTGTATATTGCAATTGACTGATGTCTTCATCTTTTATTCGCAAAAACAAAACCAAACTGTCAGTGAACACTGGTGAAACGTATCACTGTGCATTTTTAATGAGGTTGTATGGAAAGTGTGGCCCTTTGTTTGTCAGTATACGGCGTCATTTTTCCTCTACAAGAGTTTTGTACGTTCGGTAGGTCCGTCAGTTTCTGTATGTCCGTGCAGTCTTGTAGCTTACATTTATGATGTTTCTGTGGAGGTTTGAGTAAACAGGCAGCCATAACAGATCAGCGGAGCGTGAAGAAACCAGAGCTATTTTATTTTACTCTCCTACATTGTGAAGCAGCATGTTTGAACTGAGCTGGAGGATTCAGCTGTTGGCGATTTCTCTTTGGGAGAGTGTTTGTGCGGGCTTCGGCCGCGCGCGCACGCGAGTTCTGCGACGCAGTTCTGCACGCAGACTCCGCTGCTGTGTGGGCATACGTGAGCACATCAGCCGTTTCACACAAAGCAGGGTTTGATTGAGGTCAGAGCATCACATAATGATAATGGCTCTGACTAGAACCACAGAAAAAGTCGGTTTTCAAAGATGCAAGGACACACACACAAACACACGCACACGCTACTCAGCACCGTTTCATAGACGAGGGCGACTGTAATTTACCGCCAAGAAGCAGAAACGGGCGTTTTCCTTTGATCCGATGCAGCTTCCTGTCGGTTTGCATTTTCATTGACAACAGCGGGAAGAACACGATGAGAGAAAACGATCGCTGCAGATGTTAAACAAACATCTGGAGCATTTTAGGACGTTCATTCCCCTCAGATATGTTTTCTGAGACTTGTTTGTTCATGCATGAGTGGAGCAGTTCATTCATGCATCAGTGTTTTCATGGTACATCGGCTTCCAAACATGAACCGAAAGGTCCAGTCAGTGTCTAGACATTGAATAGAAGATAGAAAAATATGTGTTTTTAATTTATTTATAATCCATTTCTTCGACTGAGGCCTTAAATATCCCTCAGACTGTCCATATTATAATAATATTGGCTGTGTGAGAAAAGAGATTGTTCAGAACTTCTGCTGAGTCAGATGTGTGGGTAATAATGTAATTCACAATGTCCTGCGTCTGGAAATATGTGTTAAGAACACGTTTGACTCAGAAAATCTCTGAAAATCTTTTATGCTTGCAGTAAAGGCCAGCAAACGCTCAGACCTGGGCTGACAGAGAATTTGGGCAAAATATCTCCAGTAACTCCAGTAGTTTCACTTCTAAATATTGCAGTACAATTTGCATTATAACTAATTAAAAATTAACTTTAATACGCACTGTGGTATAGATTCAAAATGTGGTTGAATATCATGATGTTAGAATCTTAACGCACCTCTAACTTATCACTCTAAAGTGATAAAAATATCTCTGTGGGGACCGGTATGCAGACGTTTCTGTCCGGTGGTGTTTTAACAGCACATGAACGTAACCTTGTTTAACAAACGTGTACAGAAGGGAAGCAACTTCCTGTGCACACACACAGACCTGGTTTAGCTACAGTCCTGCTCTCTACCCCCCTCTGTCTCTCTATTAGTGGTACTGCAGCCTTTCTGTTCTTCACAACTTAATTTCTACTCATCTTTAGGATGAATTTTAAATAAAGCGTGAGTGTTTTTACATCATTTTGCGGACGAGGACATCTTAGCTAGCTTAAGTCTACATACTGTATTTTTCACATGTTCTCAGACAGTATTTTCTAACACATATTATTTGTGAAGAGGAAGAATCTGTGTATTTGCTTTACACAGAATTTCCATTCAGTTCAGTGTAAAAACACATGAGTTACATGATGTGCAGTATATTCTGAATTGCAGCCTTCACGGTAGGGCTGGGTGATAAGGCAAAAAAAAAAAAAATAAAATAATTGATTTCAATTTTTATCACAATTTTTTTTAATACTGCCAATTTTTTTTAATTTTCACACATGCACTTATTCACACACACATACTCAGCAGTTATCAGTAAAGTGGGATGAACATTCTGCTCATTCGACTTTCCGTTCTTAATGTAAAATGTAATCATGTTACATGCAGTAGCTGTCAGATTCATTTCTGATATACATAAAAGATATAAGTCTGTCAGCTTGACTGGGATCGAGTGTGGCTCTCTTTTATTGTCGTCACAGCAGAGGAACACCGGGCGCCTTGTGTTTGTACACAGGTGTTCACCACCAAATACAGTTATGCTTGTCTCTCCATGGAAGTGGCTCATGTCTAACATCACTTTCGCTGAAACTCACAAACTGGAGTGGTGATCCAGCAACCAACACTGTGTTTGTCATCGGGTTTGTCACAATTCACTAATTGCGATCCTATAATTGTCCAGCCCAACTTCGCCATTTGCTAATTTTTGTGATTTTGAGTTGTAAGCGATTATTTGTTTTGAAAACTAGGGCTGCAACTAAACATTATTTTCATAATCAATTAATTTGTCAATTATTTATTTTCCTGATTAATGTAGTAATCATTTGGTCCATAAAATGCCAGAAATTGTTTTTCGACCTAAAGATGATAAGTTTAATGATTTATTTTGTTATATGAAGCAAATAAACCAGGAAATATTCACATTTAAAAAGCTGGGGAAAAAAAATCTCAGAACTTCAATTAATCAAAAATGAAAATAGTTGGCAACTCATTCAGTAATTGATTAATAATCAAGTTAAAACAGCTCATATTACATGAAAGACCAGAGCCATGCAAGGATGACGCGTAGGAAATCAAACGAGCTTCCAGAGCGTCAGAAGATTTGGAAGAACACCACTGGAAAAGACGTTAACACAAGTGGGAAAGAGCCTTAAAGGAGCGAAGTGGCAGTCTCCACTGTTTGGCTCATTTCACTCAGCACTGATCTATTTTACAACGTCACAGACCATTTCCCACTCAGGATGTGTCGCACGCGTGTGTGTGTTTGATTTCTGTGTTCGTGATCAAGCCCCCCCCCCCCCGCCCCCCCATAGACCCCCCCCCCCCCCCCCCCCCATACTTGAAAACAGTGGTGTGATGTGTGGTTCAAAGGTAGAGCAAACATGTCACCCAGTGACACTTGAATTAGCATCTTAGCCGAGCCAAAGCTGTGATGCTTGCAATGTTTTATTTAGTCTGTTACAAATTGGAAATGTTTGGATTTGGCCGAGAAAGTCTGTTTTTCTGCCAAAACGAGCACAGAACTGGTGTTTTCCACTTTGACAGGAGGCGGTTATTTTAGTTTTTAAGTTAAACTAAAGCATTTCCTCCCACAAAACTTCGACTGTTGGACTTTTGAGACCCTTTAAAAAACGTATTGGATCAAATGAAAAACACACATCATCAACCAACGGTGCCATTTTATTTTCCCCTTGACATTTTGAAAGGTATATTTTCGAGGTGCAGTTTTCAGCCGGCCAAAACAACAACAACAAATTAAATATCTCATTTTAGAACAAAAGTCTTGTTTTGATTTTTTTTTTCTTTGCAGCACAAACACGGCGATACAAAGCCCAGTCATCCTGCAGATTTCTCTCACTTATCAAAGCAGCTGCCTGATAAGAGCTCCAAACCTATTTCTCAATAAATCCCAAAGACATAATTTCTGTTTTCACGTATTATTGCCGGGTTTTGATGGAGTAATGTGTCTGGGGAATCACTGATATAAAGGCAGTAACAGTGCGGCTAAACACTCCTCCTGAACCACACAGGTTTAAAATGTCTGTGCCTGCTGTACTGGCAGGGAATTCTTTACTGAGTTTGATGATTCTCTTTGGTGATTTTGATTATTTGAGAAACAGCAAAAAAGTCTGTCTAACAGTGGGGTAAACGTGTGAACATACTCTTAAGATATTTTTGACTGACAAAGATTGAATTTCTTGAAAGTCCCTAGAGAAAATCAGTGATTTTAGCGCACAGGGAGACAGAAGCTGCTGGTCCACTGCTGCCCCATGTGATCACTGTGTCGCTGAGATAAATCTGCACAAAGGATTACAAACACCAAAGTCACAAAATAATAATTTCTCTATGGACTTTGGTGTGGAAGAGTGAGTGGTTTTACATGAACATTGAGGATCAGTTATTATTGAAGGCTTTATTAATGAAGTACATCTCAAACTATTAAAATATGTCAATTTCTATTGCCCTTCTCATCTTATTTTTTCCTTTTTTTTCCTCTTCATCCTTGGTGACTTTATTTGCAGTAGCTGTTCATGATTTATGGCAACCATGTTTTTTTTTTTTTTATCATGCTGCATTTCAATATTTTGTCCTGAATCAGCTGGAAATCTGCATTACAGTCTCACCTTGATAAGCTTTTAGTGGCTTTTCCAGCATTTGTGAACGTTGATGTAAATTCAGCTGTGAGGGTTTTATCATGCAAACCACACTGCTCTATAGGTTTTACTTCAAAAAACATAATAACAGAGACATTAAATATCTTTTTAAATGCAGCTTCTGTGAAACTGTGAGATTAATATCAACACAGCAATTTGACTATAATTTTTGAAGCAGATTTTTACCATTATCACTGCAACATCATGAATAGTAATTATTTTGTTTGCATAATTGTGATAATTTGAGTTAAATTGGGAAAATAAGTTTTTTAACACTAAAACAAGGCAGAGTCTGAAGATCTGTTAGTAAAAAGCATCTTGTTCACTGGTATTATGATTCATTGGGATGAAGTCCCAAAATAATTTTCAATTAAATGTGAAACACGGTACACCTGGAGCTTTGAGGGCTCCCTTTGGCAGAGGCTGCTTTGGTAATCCAGCCGTGGTTATTACTGCATGAGTGAAACATGTCGGTGCCAGTGATTATCAAAGGCTTTTTGATGGAGTGTGCAGTTACAAGCACAGAAAATCACTTTTTTTTTTTTAACGTTTTTTTTTGCCATGATTGCAAAAATCACTTGACTGGAATAAAAACATGACTGATAACAATGGAAGGGAAAAAAAGAGAAACCAGTGTTGAAGGACAGTAGGTGCAAAGCAAGCAGTGAATATGTTCAAAAACATCAATAAACACAGTTGCGTGTTTTATTCTGTCATTTAAATTTCTAAACAACATAACTGCTACATTTAGCCTTCTGTCTGTTTTTATCATCACCTACATTTAGCACAATCAAAGTTGATTTTCTTCTAGATTTGCTTACAATAAATATTTGTATTTCACTTTTTCACTAATATGGTCCTGTTGTCTTTGCTGTAAGAGAAGTAGGTTTGTTAACTTCCACTGTCAAACATGTGTGCTTGAGTATCTGGCTGCAGGAGCTGCTCACATCAAGCATTGATGCTATAGCTGCTAAATCCAAACGCCAATGCTAAAGTGTCTGTTTACAATAGCAATTACAACAAATGTCTGTGCTACAGTGTCTGGCAATGCTCTGGAAAACTCATGGAAAACTGCAGGTGCTAACATCAAACACAGATGCTACAATATCTGCTAAAGACATCTGATGCTACAATGACTGGCTATACAGTAGCTGCTAACATCAAAAAATCAATGCTACAATGGCTGGCTACAGTAGCTGCTAACATGAAACACCTGATGCTACAATATCTGTTACAATAGCTGCTACTGTAAAGCACAGATGCATTAGCTTCTGGCTCAAGTAGCTGCTAACATCAAACCGCTATACTTGTGTGTCTGGCTATGCTCTATCTGACACTATAATGATTGGCTACAGTAGCTGCTAATATAAATAATTAAGGCTATAGTGTCTGTCTACAGTTTTGCTAATGTCAAAAATCAATGCTAAAGTGTCTGGCTATGGTTGCTGCTGATATCATAAATCTGTACTTGTGTGTCTGGCTACGCTCTGCTAACATCAAACTCCTGATGCCACAGTATCTGCTACGGTAGCTGCTAATGTAAAACACAGATGCAATAGCTTCTGGCTGAAGTAACTGCTAACCTCAAACATTTATACCTGTGTGTCTGGCTATGTTCTGCTAACATCAAACGCCTGATGTTAAAATGTCTGTTGCAGTAGCTTTCAACATCAAACACCAATGCTGAATGGCTAGTTGCTGCTAACTCACTAGCAACTCACTTAACAAAGATGGAAATGCACATTACTGTGCACTTTCTTTCGCCAAAATGCGCGATACATTTTAACGTAAACTTCCGACATTGTCCCGTTCTCCGCCTCCACTTTAACGTCATTGTCACATTCTGACTGTGGCGAACAGAAAACTGTCCAAGAAGGTTTGAGTCCATCAAGCAGACGTTTCAGACAGATTACACATGAATCATCGTCTGTTTTTTTGTTTTTTTTTATAAACCATTAATCCAGGGCTGTTTGAGCAATGGCCAATCCTTTGTGTATATACACAGTGTGTGTGTTTGTTTATGTGTGTGTGTGTGCGGCCTCTGGGCACATTGTGATGCAGTCTTGGACGACTGCCCTCATTCTGATGTCCCCCATCGACTCCCAGGCCTGGTTACATGCTCGAGTACGGGCCAGTTTTCCACTGCTGGTCGATACAGACGCGGCGCTGAGGGGACAGCCCGAGGCGTGTTCACACACACACACACACACACACACATCAGTTTGTGCCGTCAGCATGTTCCTAGAAACACCAGCGGAGTGGACGAGGGATTAATCCGACAGCGAGGGTGAGTGCGTGTGTTATTCAGTGTTCTGATAGGATTTCCAGATTAGTGCTTCTCTTTAAATGTGTGATACGGTCAGTTATTAGAGGTCAGAGATGATCATTTGATGGGTTGAAGCTAATAATAACCAACATTTATATCAATTACCAAAAAGAGACGAGATCCGGTTTTTCGTGTTGATGCCTCTGAAAAGGCCAATGAAGAATCTGTTTTCTTTGTATCAAACATTCACATGTCAAGTCTCAACAGTTGAATGTCTTCATCCGTTTCCAAACCAATCATTGAATTATTGTATTGGTCATGATGTAATCCCACTGGAGTTTTGGAGCAAGTTTCACAGCACAGATGAAGGTCAGACTGTGTTTACTCACGTTCCGGTCACATGATGGTTAGACCAAGACTTTAAGGGACTGAAACCAAGTCAAGACCAGCATAAGTTCACTACATTAGCCCCGACTTGGTCTTGACTTGGTCTCACTCTGTCTCGGTCTTAATCTAGGTTGGGATCTTGGTCCTCTGTCTCGGTACAAGTCTTCTCTTGGTCTTGGGATTTATCATGACCTGCCTTGATTTGGTCTTGACTTAGTTTTGACTTGGCTTTGATCTTACGCTTGACTTGGTCTTTATCTTGGTCATGACTTGAACTTGTTTTGGTCCTGTTCTGCCTAGATCTTAGTCATAGACTCTAGTTGTTCTTGCCCAGCCTTGGTCTTGATCTTGGTATAAGTCTGGTCTTGCTAGTGTAGTCCTGACTACAACACTAGGGGGAGCTATAAGTCTCTCTTTACAACCCATGATTACTGTGCTATAATATTGTTAATTAAAGGTCTTGTTCATGAAATCAGATTTTTACTTTTGCCTTTTTCTTAATTCTGACCCAGTGATGTTGACCAGAATCACACCGATACAGAATCCGAGCATTGTATCAGTTCATCAGTTCATACATTTTCTATAAAGCAACCGCTAATACACAGCTATATACTGTATAGTATTATATTATTATTGTTATTATTATTATCATGTGAAGTGTAAACAGTAGTTTGTCCTTTAACTTCAGAATTATCAACACCCTGGACTCATGCCCTCAAGTCTGTGCTGCTCAGGTCCAGAGGAATAAAGAATAAAGACTGATCAGACCAGACTTTCCTTCCTTGCTCTAACTCTTACCTACTTTAAGTACTGCACTTGCTGAAATGGAGGTTCGTGTGAGTGTGGGTGTGGGTGTGGGGCTGAAGCTGCAGTCACTTTTGTAAAGTTCAACCAATTACATTTGCGATCCGGTGCCATTTGCCAAAACTGTGCATGTGTGTGTTTGTTATTACTTCTTCTTAAAGTCATATCATGTATAATAAACATCAAGATTGTTAGTCACTGAGAGGAAATAGATGCTGAGGTTGTGACTTGTTTAGAATTAGATGATCTTTTTTGTTTTAAATGTCAAATAACCTTTGCACCTAAAGGTTTTTTACATTATTGATTATCATTTAAGAATGTTCATATAGGTTATTGTAAATTACACGGAGGCGTTTTTTTTAATGTTAGCTTGTTTAAACTGTGTATTTTACTGGTTTTATAAATTCAGGTTTTTTTGGGACTGTAAAGTGTCAGAAAAAAAATTAAGCTTTCTTTTTCTGGAATCTCCCACTGACAATATTCTCTAATGTGTTTTTGTCCACAAACCAGAGATATTCAATTCAGTCTTTAAAGTAGAGCAATGAAACCACAATATACTGACATTATTAAAAACTTGAAATCACAGAACTTGATAATCAATAATCCAATTAACTGTTGCAAACTTACTTTCTTGTATTTAGTTTTTAACAGGATTTGCTGGGTTATTGCTAATGCAAGCAACAGACATACAAATTAAAACTGCAGAAATGTCCAATTCATCTCAACTCCATTTCACTCCAATTTGCAGGTCCCTCCTGCTGACATTTTAGTCTCTAGAAGTCACTGCGGAGTGAGCGCTCTTAGTTTTCCCACTGCTCTCTGGGGTGACATCAGTCCACTGCTGGTGAAGACTTCAGCAGCCAGGAGGACTTGACGTGATTTTTCCCCAGAGAGCAGTGAGAAAACAAGGAGCGATCACTCTGCAGTGACTTTTGACAATCAAAATGTCAACTAGTCTAAATGCTGATGGGTAAAACAGATACAAACGCTGATCAGATTCACCAGTTAATGATTTAAAGCACAAAATGGATCTGTATAGAACCTGTTTAAGGCTATTACCATCTTACTACATGACAAAGGTCATGATTTGTTCCTGATCTGTTAAGATGTCGCTGAGATATACAAATCTGAACTTGTTCAATGGGACTGACTCAAATTGACGCCAAATCTGTAATCTGGATCCATCCAATCCGGATGAAAACTCGATCCAATGAGTTTTGACAGCGATATTAGATATGATTTTAGATAAGAGTTGGGGATGAAACATACTTGGGTGATCACCTACCCATCACAAAATCACATTGATCCATCATAAAACTGTAGACAGGCAGTTGCTAACAGACGGACAAACTTACAGATGAACACCGAGGTAATAAATATAAAGATGACAGTAAAAAGTATTTAACTTCGTTAATCAGTCATTTTAGTGACAGCAGGGTTGTACTCACAAATTAAGATTCATTCAGGACTGTAAAATAAAGATGAGCTGCAGATTCAGACCACATCAGTGGGTCAGTGTGTGTGTGTGTGTGTGCGGGTGTGTGTGTGAAGTCGGAGCGACGCAGCGGCAGCAGATGTTGACATGACTGGAATGAGTGCGAGCAGAAGGTTTGTGTCGGCCCGGTGTAGAATTACACACCACGATTGCACCATCAGGTCCCAAGTGCTGTCAAAGGCCAGCAGATAATTTTGGATTGCCCGTCGTCATGTGACCATAAAAAGCTCTGCACTCAAAGCCAACATGGTGATGACAAAGCAGATTTTCACTTCAGTACTGTGCTAAAACACAGTCTGCTTTCTCTGTCATGTGAGAAGTGGCCCAAGTTAAAGGATTTTATTGAGGCAAACATCAAACCAAGCATCGGTTTCATGGCTATGAACTGTTGAAACTTAATTTTATGTCCGTATCTTTTGCTACCTCACCTTCACAACAAATAAACTGAGAAAAGTATTTTTACCTGCGCCAAGGAGGTTTTGTTTTTGCCAGTGTTTGCCAGCTGTTAGCAAATTCGAGAAATTAGGGACAGATTATGACGACATTTTTAGGAAAGGTGTGTAATGGTCTACGGAACAGAGGATTAGATTCTGGTGTTGATCCGAATCGCGATCTGATCCAGGAATTTTTTGGAAGGATTTGTTATCATTGCGAGATAGGGCAGTTTTCCACAATAAATAGCCAGGGCGCTTGGTAAAGAAATACAGGATAAGAGCACAATAGGTTCTGTAATATATCAAAGATTGATCTGGATCCTGTGAAGTTTCCGGATATTGCGATCCAGAACAGGGAGAAAATAGGGCACTGGAAGGTAACAAATAACGATACAGACATGCAACTAACACCAAATTGTAGCTGAGACTCTGCTGAATCTGAGGTGTGTCAACAGGTTTGCGGTATCTTAAATAGTTATGAAGCTAGATCCAGAAGAAAACCGCCATTACAGGAATATTGATTTTTTTTGTCAATAACCATCAAACTAATAATGATATTAAGGTGATTCCAAATGTGAAAGGGCATGTTTTCATGGTCAAGGAATCCAATAATGTAGATAAAATAATTCTAGGACAATACTTTTCTGTGCACATCACAATATAGGGTGAAATTAATTTGATTTGAAGGTTTTTTATTTTGAAAAGTGGGTAAATGATTACATTAACAAAATTAGACAGACAAAGGCAAATGCTGGAACGTGACATGTTAGCATTGTTTCCTGTCACCAGCGTTTTTTTTTTCTTTTTTCCTGACAAGTGGCACATTTCCAGGACTTAAGCAACATTAGCAACTTGTGCTACAAAGTCAGTGAGCGGTAAAGATGCATTAAGTTTTTTTTTTTTAAGACATTCATACCAAACATTGATTTGAAGATTTTTTTTTACATAGCTGGCTATGGCTATGTTTGTAAGTTGACAACCAGCGACTAGTAGCTTGCGGCTAACACTCGAGCTAACCAAAACAAATATGTGATTTAATGTATATTTTTAAAAGTTACCTGGTTGTTGACTTATGCCCTGCCCTCATCATGTTATGGCTATTTTTGCTCCGGTTCAAATCTTTCTCGGCGAACAGTGGAAACTCTGTGTATTGACGTTGTAGTAACCCTGTATGTCACGGTGCCTGAGAAAAGTGGAGCAAAATTTTTCACATTTTTTTTTCCAAAAGTTTCATGTAAATATTCTTGAGAAATTCTTGTCATGTTTGGTGTGAACACAGGTTAGTGCTGCAAAGTTGATTTTAGCGTCTTAAGGAAACCAACCAGTGATTTTTGGAGTGTGTGCGTCTCTGTGTGTGTGTGTGTGTGTGTGTGTGTCAGTGAGCTGAATATGCTGCCATTGCGGCCTGACAGGATGACAGCTGTCACCAAGGAAATGGAGGGAAGAGGAGGAGAGACACCGCCTCAGGGAACACGCACACACACGCACACAGTCTCTTTGTGTGTGTGTGTGTGTGTGTTTTAGCATGTTTGCGTGTGCGTCCATGTTTGTTTGTGAGTTGGGGAATTGCTCTGCGCTGTGCTCCTGTAATTGGTTTGTGTTTCACTAAAACGTATACACTTATCTTCGCATCAGCAATTACAGTATGAGCAGTGATAAGGAACAAAGGGACAGCGTGGTGTGTGTTTACAAGGCGTGTGTGTGTGTGTGTGTGCACTGAGTTTTGTCTGCTTCATTAGTCTATATTGTAAAATCGATGTTGCCCATTGTGGAACTACAACCTTTGTTCTTTGTGTGTGTGTGTAGCAGCGGTAATAGTGACCCTGGGGAAGATGGGTAATTGTGGCCATGTGTGTGTGTAAAACCTGGAAGGTTGACCCATCCATCAGCTCGTTCTCCTCTCAATCCTTTTTGTTCCCCCTCTCATGTTTGTTTTTCTGCAGAAATCACAGCTATTAAAGCTGCAACCAGGACCTGTGTGTGTGCATGTGCGCGCGTGCACGCGTGTGCGTGTGAGCTGCCCCCCCCCCTCACTGAGAGCAGCGTGAGGTGATGTGTATTTAACTCGGACGAGCTGGTTCTTGCTCAGCTGAATGTGGCGTACAGTGAATGTTCGAGGGGACGACAGTGTCAAAGTTAATCTGCGTCTCATCGGTTCCTGTTTGACCTGAGGAAAAGTTTCTTGGTTTCAATTTCAGATTCAAGATTTAAAGCAGGGGTCAGTTCGAGTGGTAAAGCAACAACAGGCTACGTTCGACTCTTTCTCTTCACCGTTCTGCCACAAAACACCGGAATTTGTGCTGCTGAAATAATGTTAATAGCTGTTTTCTGCTTATCTTCTGAAAGACACAAACCAAATGAAGAGAGATCAGAATCTAAAGGTTTTTATGAGCTTCCTTTTACAAATATGACTTTTGGGTTGAATATCGTATCAAAGCTCTGCCCCCAAAACACTGGAATTTATGTGGTGAAAGTAATTTTTTTAATGTTATGCTTTTGTTTTAACGTGTTGTCACATTAGTAACGTTTGCTCATCAGTTTCTCCTCTTCATCCAAAAGCATATAAAATGTGAAGTTAGAGTTTGATCATTTTTTAAAGTTGGTGCCATTTAGTGTTAAAAAGCTTGAAATAACAGGCTACAAAATGCAACTGTGACTTATCACTCTCATCAAAGCTGTGCCATTTGACAGGATTGGTGTGGTAAAAGTAATGTTTTTTATGTAATGTTTTATCACATTAGCAACAGAAAGCATATAGATGCAAAGTCAGACTACAATCAGAAGGCTTTATTCCTTTATAAATCTAATGTTGAGCTTAAATTAGCCCTAAAGCTAGAGTGTGAAAAAGCTAGCAACAGCAGACTACCCTCTGGTCAAAGCTCCGCCCCCAAAATGCTGGAGATTTAAATTTCCAAATGTAAATTACAAGACGTTTTGTTACTGTTAGTGGGTTTTTTTTCGGAGCCTCAAATTGTCAACGACACTGTACGTTTACATTTACAAATCTAACGTTTAGATTTAGAACATTTAGAACCTTAAACCTGCAGTCAGTACGTTTTAAAAAGCTACGACCACTTCCTGTTGGCTCCGTGGTAAAATTCAGCTTATGTCATTGTTTTTAGTGGAACTAGGAATTTTGGCTATTCAGACGATAGCGACAAGTTAGCTTCAGCAGAAGAGCATCCTGTTCTTTAATTAGAATCAACTGCTGGTGGTAATATACAGAACCAACACCAACCTAATTTAAAAAAAGAGACCAAATCACTTATAAATACATATTGATTATTTCTGATCAATCATTTACCCAAAAGGATTTTCTCCAATCTGCATAAAACAAGTTCATGTGCAGAATAACTGATGTTTAATTGACAAATCAGAGACAAACAGAAGCAGTTGATTTGCAATTGATCAGAGTTGTTGATTTATTTTGTTTCACTCGACTAATTAAATTTAAGGAGAGATTAAAAATGAAATCAGTTAAAAACTCCACAAAAACGCAGAGTGTTTGTTGTCCACCTTTGTGGAGACATTTAATATGTGTTTTTGAACACGCTTTTCCATAAACAAAGCAGCAGCAGCAGCAGATAGACATTTTTATATGGAGACAAACTGCAGCAGACGGTGAATAATGGAAACCAATCCCAGGACAGTGTGACAGCAGCCGCGGTGATTTCACCAGGATTTCAGGACATTGACTGCTTCACAGCTGAAAGTCATACATTCAAATAAAACTCATTGTTGGAAGAGTTACCTGAAGCAAAAAAAAAGAAAAAGTAAACGAAAAAGCTCAGGTATTCAGTGGAATGGCCTCAAAAAATGTCACATCTCATGTTAATTAAAATCTTGATGCTTGGATTTGCAGCTTAGGGAGGCAGTTCATTCTAATACATATTGAATTTATAGCCCAGATTCACTGGAATAAATAGACAGTAAGTCAGTGAACTTTATTTAACCCAAAACCGAGAACGATTTTTGTATATAAGAAATTAAATGGATCAGTGAGAACATGGCTGCCATGGAGGACACAAGAAAAACTTAACAAAAGCCTCAGTTCATAAAATCTATGTCAGTTTAAGTCTATATTATCTTAAGAATATGTTCACGTCTTTATCTCACTGTTAGACTGAAATTTGTAAACAACTCATTCTCCCACACCAAAGTCCACAGAGAAAATCAGTGATTTTACATCACAGCACACAGGAGGTGTTGATCCACTGCTGCCTCCATCAGGAAGTTCAAATGTCTTATTTTATCACTTTGGTGTTTAAAAATCCTTTGTTCAGATTCACCTCAGTGACACAAAGTGACCACACGAGGCAGCAGTGGACCAGCAGCTCCTGTGTCCCCATGAGTTAAATTCACTGATTTTCTCTATGGACTTTGGTGTGGGAGAGTGAGTGGTTTACAAACATTTACTGTTGGAAAAGTGTCTATTAGTGAGATAAAGACGTGAACATATTCTTAAGACTTATTCTTATTCTAACATTTTATTACACAAGTCCTTTTTTAGGATATAAATATCTTTTTTTTTTTCCTTTTTTCTCCACATTTTCACTGGCACTCTATCACATGTAACCACATGTTAAAAGATCTGAACTATCCCTTTAAGTTGCATTGTTTTCATTCACATTTTCCGTAAAAAGCAACTTTTAAGAGACAGATATGAAGCGTTTCAGTTACATTTAGCATACAGATGTTAGTTTGCATCATCCTGTCTTTTTGTGTGAGTTTGCTTTTAGAATGATTAAAAGTCAGAATCCTCCAGCTTTCCTCAAATCAGATGAAATGGTGAGAAAGCGGGAAACGTAATCAACGTTCTGTGTGACTTTGTGTTAGTCTGCTGTTGTGTCGAGGAGCGTGGAGGGATAATTTTCTCGTTGAGCTGCTCAAATCTCAGAAATTATTCATACGCAGACCTGATGTGGGGCCTTTTATTATTGCTCACCTCCGATATGAATTTGATTCGACGTTTTCTGACTGCCGAAACATGTTTTTATCCGATTCTCGCAAAGAAATATCAGTGAAAGCTTCCAAAGGCCCCCACGACTCCGACGTGATCCAACGAGCCGGGGTCAAATACCGCGAGCCGCTCTGCCTCGGCATCAAGCTGGGAAGGTACCAATCAAAATCAGGATCACGTTTCATTCACCCAGCGTGTCGCATCCTGCAAGGAGGCGGGCGTCGGGCTGCGCGAAGAGGGAGGGGTTAAAAAGAGATGATTAATCAGGGGCTTGCCGTGTATGTGTGTGTGCTGGGGAGGGAATATGGGTCTGGTATCCAAGCAGAGACGTAATGAGTGGAGCCACAGCATGTGTGGACCTCTAGCCTCCGCAGTGGAGGGGGGGGGGCATCATGAGTGGAATACAGAGCGAGGCTGTTTCTCCTGCTGATGGCTCTGTTGGTGATGGATGAAACAGCTACAGCCTCTTAGAGCAAACGTGGCGGAACACGGCGGAACGCAGCAGGGTGCTGGCTGTTTTCTCCCTCATCAGAATAAAAGACCTGGACTAATAACATGTTATTTTACACCTTAAAGGAGGGAGGGGGGCAGCCAGCCTTCATAAATATTCATGTAATCGCACATTGTGGACTGGAGGAATTGTCAAAGTTTTTCAATGCTGATGAGGAGATACTTTTTTTTTTTTTTTTTTATTTTGAGTCAATTTTGAAAAGGCAGCTTAAACTTCAGACAAACAAGTGCTATTTTTGTGGCCAGCACCCTCTCATTTTTACCAAACCAAAAACAAACCCATTGACGGTGCAATGCATTCGCTGTGGTTCAATAATTTGTAAATTGTCTGCGGCTCACAGCGCCTTTGAAATAGCAGTGGGGAACTTTTATTAAAAAACAAAAATGACAAGTTTGCCAAACCTGCCACTATGCAGTGAAAGTACTTCGTATGATAGTCTGTGATATAATATATCTGCCCTGGCTCCACCTATCGCTCATAATTTTGGTCACTCCCGGCAGCATTATCCAATCACAGCCAAGTGTTGGCTCAGGGCCGTCCTGGTGCACGGACTTCCTGAGAACTTCTCCTCCTCGACGGTGGGCACTGACCCGTTTTTGCCAAACGCTGCCCATTCCACCAAAAACAAACGAAGGAAAGCTGCGGTGTGTGTGTGTGTGTGTGTGTAACTGGTGTGTGGTTACATTCACATTCAGACAATAAACCTACAGTGACACATGTCAGTTTTATGTAATGTTGGCAAAATGTCAATATCACTGTCAACACATCTCTTTTGTGTGCAGGATTTTTGATGGGAACCGTGTACGTCACGCGCGAAAGATACGCGAGGCGCACGTCTCATGGTGCAGTGTAATGACTCTAATCTGTTAAACTGGGTGCTGAGATTAAAAAGAATGACAGAATGTGGCAGCGACACACACACATGCAACCAGTACGGTGTGAACAGGGCCATAATCCTGAAATATACAATCCATGCTCAACCAAAGAATCACTGTTTCAGTGGCCTGCGCCTCACACCACCGTCAGTTACAATGCCTTTCTTTCCAACGCTATCAGTAACGCTCGCTCATATTGAACAGTGGATGCATTTATAAACAGATGCTACAAAAAAAAACCTTTAAGACGGTTTGACTGCTCTTTTATTGGTGACCCAGCAACAAAACATTTATAGAGTCGGTGTGTGTTTAATGCTGTGTTTGTTAAATCTGCGTGTGATAAATGGCTATGATGCATAATGTTGTTAAAATATGGCAGTGACCTCCTGCTGTGCTTTATTCATGAGCTCACATCTTTTGGTTGTTGTCGACACTGATTGTCTGATTGTCTGGGTTGTGAGCCATGTATGATTTTTTTAAATCCCTTTTTTTTCCCCCTACCCTCTTCATATGATGTGTTCGCTTCGCCTCGTTTGGAATCACAGAATCGGTCGGTAAACTCAACAACCCGCTAATCTGCAGGTCGGGACGTGTGTGGTTTAGCCAAGAAATTGAATCACCACACTGGAAAAAAATGGTTTTCAAGAAAGTAAAATAAGCATTATTTCTAGGGTTTTTTGCCTGAGAAAGAAAAATTATCTTGGGAAAGCAAGTTTTTCATAGAAAAAGGTCTTATTTTAAGAAAAAATATCAAAGCTTTTAAGTTTTTGTTAAATACAGAAGTAAAATTCACTGTCACAGATTGGTGTGTGTGTGGAAATATAAGAAATTCTGAGGTATAAATTTTTAAATTAGCTGTTTAAGTTAGGTATTTTTTTGTTTCTAACATGACAGAATTACTTTGCTTGTGTTAAATATTAAAAAATTTTGCCACAATTGATGAAACATTAAAGTTAGCTCATTTTGAATATTATAGCCAAAATAAAGCCTGCTTACATTTGGGGCTGCAGTGAATCGAGCAATCCTTAAAACGTCAGACAATGTTGCTAAATGTTGAAAAGACCTGGAAATGGTGTTCTGCCTTGTTCTGTCTAGAAAGCAAAAACATTCAATTTTAATGATTTCTTTATGATGTGAAGCAAAGAAACCAGAAAATATTCACATTCCAGAAGCTGAAAATGAAAGTAACTGGTTAGAAAACACAAACTGATTCATCAGTTATCGATTAATAATCGATTCCTTGATTAATCATTGCTGCCCTGTCTTTATATCTTTATTTCTTTTTTAAAAGAAGAAACATTTTGTCAGTTTAAGAGTGTTTTACATTTCTTGTGGGGCTGTTTTTACAGTGCAGGATGTAAACAGTGGATCAAATGTGGGGAAAATGAAGTGACAGGTGAAGTAGTTCAAGGCAAACGCTGTAGGAAATGATGCGAAAGGACACGCGTCAATCCCCCTCACCTCTGTCCCACCCACTCACCACGAATGGGGGCTTTTTAAGCAATGGCGAGATGCAATTAAAGCCAGAGAAGAAGTCGCCACAGATGATTTGCGTAGCATTTACCATGGCGAAGGTCATGAGGGAAGTTTTGAGTTCCATATGTGGGAGCGTCCATAGTGTTGGTCGTAGAAGAGAACGCGAGGCGTTATTAAGCTCCACTGCCGACTCTGATCTGTTCCCACTTGACATTAGCAGGAGAAAATGACATGCTTTTAGTGCTGGCTGCTCAAATAAGAGGGTTACCTCTGCCATTTAGAGGCAGGAGCTGACAGAAGCCTTCAGCTTCTCAAGCATAACCAGGTTTAGAAGATGGAAGGGAAGGAGGGAGGGACGGAGGAAGAAGAGAGAGAGAGCGGTGCGCTGTGCTTTGCTGTCTTGCTGAGGAAAAGTGAGGGGATCTGCAGCACATTCTGCATTTTAAAAAGGACAGCGTGACTCTGGCACACGTATCCATGAATATCTCAGTTTCCTCAAATTCTCCAACTTAACCCCAAACGATCAGCCTGTCAGAACTTCCGTAGACAAATTAATTGGTGCCTGTAACCTTCGGAGCAAATGCAAATTTTTAATCTTAAAGCTGCACCGTGGAGAGGTTTCAGCTGCAAATGTCAGGGAGAGGTAACACTTGGGAAAACGTTTGAGCTCCACATCAAAGAAATCCTGTAAAAGTTATGTCAACAAATTTCAACGGCCATGATTATAGAGATTTGACCATACGGCTGTCTTTTTTTATTTCTGATCAGGGCAGTCCATTGACGATAACTGATGTCGATTTCTTTTGTCCATATATATTCAGCCACAATTTTTTCATAATAATCAGCTAATGCACATTATCATTATTATTATTAAAATTATTTTTAAAAAAGCCAAATATTGGCTCCAAGTTTTGTTGTTGTTTTGTTTTTATTTGTTGTAGGCAAGACCACACCAACAAGTATAACCAAGAAAACAAAGGTAAAGCCACAAACCAGGACAGTCTTGTTTTTTGTTGTGTTGACTAAATCAATACATTTCTAGGTAAAAGAAACATGCCAATACTTAACAATTCTGTTTTTTGAGTCGGCAAATAGAACGGTGGTGATACAGGACTCAAACAGTGCCAGTGAAGTTCTTGACCTAATTACAGTCTGTTTTAATACATTTATCAGTGCAAGTCAGACGGTCTGTGGGATTTTGTGTCGATGAGTCACCTTCTTCAGGAAGAGTTTCCGCAAACAAGGAAGTTAAATCTGACAGTGTCTCAGCTCGAAACTCAAATCCCTTCTCCTTTAAAAATAATCCCTTTTGAGGATCATCCCCATTTCTCTCATTGTTTCCCTGTTTTTGTTCCTCTGAATTCAGAGGAACACACCACTTCAGTCAATCCCAGCCCTAATTAGGCCCCTGCCTCACCTCACGCCCGACGTAACGATGTCGCGGCTGCATGAAAAGGTTCCTCCGCTTGTTTTCCCTCCACTTCAAACGTCGCCTCCCCACAGACCTCCACCGCCACAATTCAGCGCTCCCTTTTTGGGTTTGTTTGTGCTCTGTTTTGTTTAGTCATTAAAGTTGTCACACTCGGTTTGGATCAAAGCGGCTGCAGGAGCGGCACAAATTAATGGCTCAAATATTAGCAGCGACACTCTGTTAATGGGATGTGACGTGTCAGAGAGGAGGCGGGATGCTAACGGCCGATTGGGGGGGTGGGGGGGTTTCTCCCATGACGGTGTTTACATTATGTTGAGTTGTGGTTTTGTTTGGCTGAAGGTTGGTGCTGTGGAGTTTGCAGTTGTGGTTCTAATTAGCAGCTGGAGGAGACTCTGCAGGTTGTCAGGAGGAGGGCGCGGCGCGGTGCGGTGGTGGGGGAGGAGACCGACTGACGGTGAGTGGGCACAGTGGTGGTCAGTGGTCAGTTAAGATTGACAGGTGGCTTTGTGTAAGTGCTCCTGTGACTGGCAGACGTCCTCTGAGGTGCTTTCAGACTGTTATGGTCAGCGTGTCTGTGAGCGTGTGCTTCACCGCTGAGTGGTTTCCCCTTTAAAAACCTTCATCCAGAGTGAATTCACTTCTGTAATTAAGAGCATTCTGCGGGACTGTAATAACATGTGGTACAAGAGTCTGTCCCTGCTTCTGGAAGCAAAAGTGTTTCACCAAGTATAAAGCTGCTTAAAGGTCATAGGTCAACCTTGACAGACCCTCAGTGACAGTCAATGGCTGACAATCTCTGTGATCCTAATCATGTTTATGAGCAATTAATACAAACTATTGATCAGATTTAAACACACTTCTGCGCATCAGTTCATAGTAAAATGTTATGAAAAACTTACACATACACAGAGAAAGGTATTTTTCTTCACTTTGCTATTATCTGTTATATTAAGTGGTTAATTATAATGCGTGTAATTGTTTTTACATGATTAAATCTATTTATGTTGGTCTTATGTTTTGTGTGACATTACGAATGGAGCTATTATGACAAAATTATGTCCAGAAAATCATGGCTGTATCTATCTATTATTTTCATAATTGATTAATCATAATTGATTGCAATCTTGATGGATCAATTAGTTGTTTTGGTCCATGAAATTTCAGAAAGTGCTGAGGAATGTTCATCTGTGTTTGTCAGACCTGGAAATGATGATGTTTCCAAATGTCTTGTGTTGTCCACAAACCAAAATGATTTAGTTTTAATGATTTCTTTGTTTTATGGAGCCACGGAACAGAACATTTTCACTTTTAAGAAGCTGAAAAAACTGAGAAACTTGTTTTAATAATTGAAAAAACACTAATTAATCGATTATGAAAATAGTTGATTATTCATTTGTAAGTTATTAAATAATACTCATTGCAGCCCTAAACTGCAGCTATCTACCAAGCTATCTTACGAGGTGTTTATAAATATCTATTTATGAGGTGTGGGTGGGGAAAAACATACATTGAAATATTGCAATATGCTGCACAATGTATGATTTTGCAAATATTCCTTTGTCTGACATCATTGTGATCATATCATACTGTGGTGTGTCTGGCGATTCGCACCCTAATCTCCGTCTATCTATGGTTTAGCGTGAACTCACACCCTGTCAGTGTTAGCCGTTAGCACGCAAACACGCACCAACGAGACGTGTTCCAGATTTTACAGGACGTGGTGTTCGTTTCACCTCCAGTCGTAGACAACAGTAAGTAAACCAAAACAAAAAGTGAAAAAGTCTCAGCGACTCTCCCGCCGTGTTCGTGTGAGTTAACTTTACGTAGTGCGGCTGCCTTGGACTCCAGACATTTGCCTGGCTCGCAGCACTTGTTAGTATTATTGTCAAATTCCTTTATGACCGCACACACACACAGAAACATGCTCAGAGCCAAATCAAATCTCAGCTGGCCACGCTGACAGTGAAGGCTTTGGATGCAGCTGTTGTTGGCAAGTCTGTCCACACACACACACACACAAACGTACACAACAACAGCAAACACACACACAGTCGTTAAATACTCTCAAATACCCAAATGTGCGGAGCTGGGATCAGTGTGTGTGTGTGTGCGTAGAATGGTGACGCTGCAGTTAGCATTAGCTTCCTGTCAGCCTGTGCTTAGCTTAGTGTCTTCATCTGAACAGGATTATCATGCAGCGCGATGAGCTGAGCCTCAGTCTCTGATTAGCTCAGCTGTGTGTGTGTGTGTGTGTGTGTGTGCGTAGCTGGTATTGCTTATGTTATGGGGACTCACACCGTCACGTTATGGCCGCTTGTCTTCTGTATGGGGACAAAAGTCAGAGCAAGTCTCCAGGAAATGATTGTAAGTCAAATGTGCAAGTCATGGAAACCTGCGCGTATTAGCGTGTGTCCACGTTGCAGCGGCACAGAGGTACACTTTAGGCTTTGTCTCGTATGAAAGTCAAACTTACACTCGCGTATTTGTACCCTGTGTTTTAGTTTTTCCACTTTATTGCTTTTCAAATGAAAACCCGCTTGTTTAACAGAAGAACCACCTGCAGAGACGAGACTGTTTTCTGTCCACACTGAATCTGGCGCCTCTATGATATGCACCTTCTCTGTTATTTGCATCCAGAATTAGGTTCTGTTCATGTTTTAATCCGCACTAGAGCTGCAACTAACAAATACTTTCATAATCAATTAATCTGTCGATTATTTTCCAGATTAATCAAGCACTTGTTCGGTCTGTAAAATGTTGAAAAAAAGTTAAAATGATTCAGTTTGAATGATTTCTTTGCTGAGAAAGTAGAAAATGTCAAAAAATCAAAGAAACTGGAAAATGTTCACATTTAAAAAGCTGAGGTTTTAAGTATTTCCAGATATGTTTTAAATTTTAATTTTCAGAGTAAAATTATTTGTTTCCCCCGATTATCTGAATTTGACTTCTAACGTGGCACGACCACTGGAAACCTCTTTTGGATTTTGTATGAACACAGAGAGAAGTCAAACAGAAGCCTTTAGTTCTCTGAAAATCTGTTTCGTATTCAACCTAAGTTTGTATTGTAACAGAAACATGTCGAACTGAATGGATATTGTTATTGTGTTGACGACTGAATGAAACCAAGATCTTGTGAGTCAGAACTGAATGGATTGAGGAAATTTCAAGGTGATTACCAGATATAGCTGAGAGCAAATTTCTCTGGAAGATTGTTTGGTCCAACACGTTGACTTCATTAGTTATAATTTAATTCACTCCAGTGATATTTTGTGGATGTCAGCTGTGACTGGCATCAACTAGTAGGTGATGAGAAAATTGTATTCAAGCAAAGCCTTGTTTGTATTGTCGATTTTTTTTTAAATTTATTTGACTGTTATTTTACAAGGTAAGTCAATCGAAAACCAATTCTCAGACACTTTCTCAGCTACAGTAATCCGTTATTTTGACTGTCGTAAAAACCTATAAACCAATATTTTCTTGTATCTTGAAGTCCTTGTGGTCAGCTGAGGCCATGTAAATGTTTACACAGCTCTTTCACTGGGCCGTATTTTACACGCGGCTCAGTTCTTCCTGTGAGTGGAAAACCCGCGGGATGGGTTTGTGAGTACGCTCTTAAAGAAACGGGATACTTGATGCTCCCTGGAGGCCCCAGACTCACTAAATGGCCGTTTCTTTAACAGCGTACTCACACACCTTTTGCAGACCTTTTTGTGAACAGAAGACGGTGCAACACTCCCCCGAGTTCTCATTATGGAAAAACACAAACACTCTCTTACACACAGACGTATAAGACAGATGTTGACTGGATTTCTTTTTGTCTCATGTTGTTCAGTAACATATTGATAACAGCTGAGGGTCAAAGGGTCCAGATGCAGATTTTGGTTTATATTTTACCTGAATGGAGATTAAAAATGATTCCTTTTCAAAAACAAATGTTTGTGAATTAGACCTTTTTTTTGGTTTCTTCTACTTCTTTCTAATTCAGGAGTTGTCTGGAAAGATTGTCGAGTTTCATGTCCATGAATGTTGAACGTTTTAAGGTGTATATAACAGGTGACACATGGCAATCCCTCCATCTCTAAAAGGCGCCATCCATTGTGACATGGTTTTATCTATGTCTGTGAAGATTCTCAGTCATCCAGGTCATGGTATCCAAAAGTGTAGCAAAAAAGGCAACTGGCCTCTCATCCAAGAGGCTTCTTCAGTTCTGTTTGACTGGTGGAGAGTCTGGGACTCTGTCAGGTTCTTGGTCCATGGGGTGTGGTTTGGACAGGAAGGGGGTGTGAGTTGTTAACTAAAAGTTTAGATGAGTCGTTAAGTCGTCAAAGGGTCGTTAGTTATTGGCTATTGTCTGATTTTGTTTCACCTGAGTCATCAACTGTATTTGACTTTAGGTGTGAATGTGTGTGAAACCTCCTGGGGAGGGAGTCCAGAACAGCACTGTAGGTGGCTGATGTTGGTCCAACCAACCTTGAACAGGGGAGGTGGTCTAAGACACCAGCTATCAGCCACCTACAGTGCTGTTCTGGACTCCCTCCCCAGGAGGTTTGACACACATTCACACCTAAAGTCAAATACAGTCGATGACTCAGGTGAAACTAAATCAGACAATAGCCAATAACTAACGACTCAGGTGAAACCCTAACCCTAACCCTCTTCAAGAAATTCAACTAAGTCCAGTTGCCTTTTTTGCTACACTTGAAGCAACAGTTGCTAACGTAGTTAAAGGGATGCAGGTGCACTTTGTTAGACAAAAAAACATCAGCAATGGAAAGAACAACCTCGTCCAAGAACTCTGTTTTGGTCATGTATTGTTTGAGCTAAATGCATGGTGTCATAAATGTAATTTTGTATCCTCATCTGCTGTTTGGTGTTCCCCAAAGTTCAATCCTTGTTCCTTCCTCTGTTCTCATGAGTCACACTTTCCCTGGGTCAGATTATTTGCAGATGATTCTCAATTCTATTTCTACACACTAGAGGATTTTTCAAGTCTGACTTGATTTTAAATCACAATGAACTTTGTAACCAATTTTCAGTGTTTTAATCCTGAGAAAACAGAGACAGGACAATCCAGTTCAGACGCAGGACCACACACTTGGCATTGAATGAAACCATTTTCACACATCTCACAGAAACTCGCGTGGTGTAACCTCACTTCAGAATATAAACAGACATGGAGGCAGACTGTCGGCATCGTCAGTTAATAGCTGTTGTGTGTGCGATATTTTATGCTGAGAAATGCTAACAGCTGTGGATGAAGCTTGGCTCGAACAAGTTACGGTTCCAGTATCCATGTCCCAGTTGACCCTCATTAGTTATTGTGGGATTCTGCTCACGCCCCCAGTCGTTGTTCAAGTTGTAAATATCAAGCATGTTTAATACTTACAATTTGAAATCAGGAAGGCTCTGATTTGTCCGATGACGTCAAAATAGCATCTGTTAATCCCTCACCCTACAGGATAATTTGGCCGGAAAATCTGTTCAAATCACGGAAGTCATCCATGATTGTTAGAACGGACAGATCGGGACCGAAATCTGGCCCTGTATCCTCTTGTTTGGGTCGATTCTTAGCACGCTTTCCCTGGGTCAGAGAATGTGCAGATGATAATTAGATCCATTTCTAAGTAAAACCAGATGACCACAGCAACCAAAACTCCCTCTGCAGCTGTCCAGCAGCTAGATTATTGAATGCCTTACTGTATATACTTCCTGTGCTGGTAAGCATTTTGCCACATGAATAAAGTTTTACTTACTTACTTTTCTGAGGCGTCTCCGTGTTATCGGCCTCTTTATGAGCGAAGACATTGGAGGGAATTTATTCAGAAGCAAAGTTTCTTTTGAGCTCATACACCTGGTAATTTATCAACCCGTAATATCTCGTCTGTCATAAATCCACCAAAAATGTAAATGTTATAAACAGGTTTCTGGGGCGAATGATGCGGCTGTGAATTATATGACTGATGCGAGTCTCCAGAGTCAAATGAGGAAAGATGGAGGAAGAGGAAAAAGAAGGAAGGTGAGACAAATAGAGAAGTAGCGCCGACACCCTTGGGTGGCATTTGTGTGTGTGTGAGAAAGACAGAGAGAGAGAGAGCAGATGAGTGATGGCCTCCGACGTTCATGTCTCTCTTGTCTCGTCCTCCATGCGTTTCATCATTACACGCCATCAATCTCACCGTCTCTCAATCTTTCTGTCAGCTTCCTCTGTCCTCCTTTTTCCATTTCCCTCATCCCTTCTTCCTCTCCTTTTTTTTTTTTTTTAACCCAGATGGACTTGTTCCTCGTCGTCAGCGGACTCGTCCTCTGGGCGTTCATCTCCTCGCCGCCGCTGCTGTGTCTCCACCTTCTTCTTTCTCACCTGAGCCCCAGTTTAATTTCACCACCGTTCACGCACTTGTGCACACACACTCCATCATTCCCTCACCTAAAAGTTTCACACACACACACATACGCACGCCGACTCTTATACACACACACTTTAAAAGCAGCTGTCAAGAGTAATGGTGTTTAGTGTAATTTACTGTACCGCCGTCGTAGCCTCTGCTTTCTCAATAGGAATCATTACAGAGATTACATAATGGGGGTAATTTTTCTTCTGCCGTGTTCCGAGCTGTGCTGTGATGTTGTGGAGGCTGGAGAAAACCCTGTTAGCTGTTAGCTGACGAGTAAATGGGGTTTTCGGTGTAGTCGGTATAAATCCGTGCCCGTTATCTCTCTCAAACTCTCTCTCTCTCTCCCCGTTTAAATCCATGCCTATTACTCTTAACAAACCAGAATGGATCCCAAGTATTGATCTGTTGGCGGGCGATTGCTCTCTTTATCCACACACACACACACATTGGTTTCCATGATTTCAGAGGATATTGCTAACCCTAACCCATTCATTTCCTGGAGACTTACTCTAACCTTAGCCATAATTAGTAGTGCCCTAACCTTAAACCTAACCCAGACCATAACCTTAACCCTAACCCTAACCTCAAAACATGTCTTCACCTTAAAATGTTTACACATTACCCATGATGTCAGTGTGTAAACAGATTTAGGTTCCCACAACATAAGGAAAACCAGGTACACACACTCACAGACGGTGCTCATGTTCAGGGAGGAATTCTTCCACAAAAGTGGAACGATACAGTAGTTTACAGCACAAACCCAAATTTAAAGACAGAAGACTTGCCGAGTCATGGTGCGTTTAAAGCGTGGTAGAAAGGGCGCCTTTTTTATTTTTTATAGTACATGTTTTTTCTTTGTTCCTTCACGATGAGGCGGCACCAGTCAAACTGGATTTACGGCAGTCGTGACGGATTCCAGCAGAGATGCGGAGGCCTCAAGAAAACTGGCGTCACATTGAAACATAGACAGAATCAACTAACTTGAACACGGAGGACGTGTTTTGATTTAAGTCTGCTTTGTTTCAGTTTACATTTTCATGCTTGTGCAGCGTCTCTTTGCCTTTCAGAGTTCCCTACTATGATGGATTTTTGATTTTTTTTTTTTTTTTTTTTTTGGTAAAATGTCAGCTGCAATTGTTCAGTTTTCTGAATTTCTTAGAAGAAGTCTGTTGGAAAAGAAGCAGAAACTCAAATTTGTTCCCCATTATTTGTGTCCAAAAACCATAATCTGACGTAGCCACAAGATATGTATTGTTTGGATCTTGAGCACTGTTTCTAAGTGTAACTGTGCCAAACAATTTCAAGATTGTGATTTCTTTGGCTTCACCAATAATCGGTGAGGAATAAACCCAAAACCAAACGGCTGTCGACTTTATTTAGAAGAAGTTTGTAGAATATTGGACAAGTTTGAAGTTTTGCGGTTGTGGCAGCTGTTTTTCCAATGCTTTAAAGACGTTTGGTTTGGTAAATGATGGCATGTCTGTGACCAAACCCAACACAACCAAACATAACCACACACAAGGAACACATTTTCTCCCAGGTTATGTTCACAAAAGTTAACAAGTATTTAGACCAAATTCGGACATCCACCAATCCGCGGTTTGAGACCAAATGTCAGATTGCTTCAGTGCGACCTTATGCAGATGATGTTTTGATGTGAGTAGGAGAAAAACCACAATTGATTCTTAACACTAGTCAGGTGTTTTTTGTTCCTAAACATAACCACAAGCTGCTCACTGTCATTAAAAGTAGCTACTCTACATTTGCAGTTGTTTCATCAGGGGATGTTTTTTATCAAAAGTCCCACAGCTAATAAAACACTATTGTCCATTTGAATGTTTGCAGACATGAAAATAAGTACTGTCATTTTGGTTGAAAAAAATATGCTCTCTTTAGGACTTCTGTGTCATCCTGTTGAACCACGTCACTACTTTTTTTTTAAGCACATGTGCAAATCAGCGTGCAGCATCTGGACAAAACGTGAACAACGGGAACCAGGATGTGAGAGACTGTAACGTGTTAAAGTCGCTTATTACATTTTCACACTCACTCTGCTCTTAAGAAGGAAGCCTTCGCACGAGCTCCCGACTTTAAAGACAGAAATTCAATTTACATCCTGAAGTGGCTGCGACAGAAAAAGAAAGTAATTTGAGAGTTAGTGCAAATTAATAAAAATTACTCCCGTTCACAACAAAGTCATAATGTCAGTTTTGAAATTAGTCATAAATATTGTGTAATTCTGCCAGGATCCAATATGTTGAAGTAATTAAGTCTCCTGTGTGGTGCTGTGAGGTCATTACCCCCCCAGTGATGATTCATGTGCTCTCTAATTGCTCTGGCATCATCCGTGTTGGACACACACACACGTAGCTCCCTGTGTTACAGGTTAATGCTGCTAATATTTACATTAAAAGTGTGTAATTTGATAGACGTGGAGAAGAAGAAGCTCACCCCAGCAACAAAATGGCCGCTCAGGTGTCTAACCTTGATCTGTACCCAGCATGACTATTCATAGGCCATTAATTAGAGCAGAATCCAGCTAATTAACGCACACGACACCTTCTCTTTAACACACACTCACACTCTACTCACGTCTGAGTTGCATTTAATACGCCCTGTTTGATTTGCCCTACTAAAGTAATGAGTTTGGAAAGCAGACAGAAATTCTGAAGTGTGTTTTGGAGGAGCCTCGGGATAATTTTAAGTCCCGCGGCTGAGAGTAAGAAGTACCCCTGCTCGCACACGCACTCACATACAGAAATACACATTTGCCAACACGACTGTGCTTTATTGCTTCATAGTGTTCAATGTGTGTGTTTTAATTGTTGTGCATTATGTAGACGGCTTTCTTAATCTCCTGGGAGTTTGCTTTACTTTATTAATAAATCTAGTCAAGTCTAATGTTAATTAAATCTAGTTTAAGAACAATAGCAGATCAACTTCTGAATTAAGTCTATGATATCTTAAGAATATGTTCACGTCTTTATCTCACGGTTAGACAGACTTTTCCCACAAGAAACCAAGGTTTGTAAACCGTTAACTGTCTCACACCAAAGCCCATAGAGAAAATCAGTGATTTTACATCACAGCACACAGGAGTTGTTGATCCACTGCTGCCTCCATCAGTAAGTTCACAAGGTTTATTTTGTCACTATTGTGTTTGAAATCCTTTATTCAGATTTATCTCTGTGACTAAAACTGACCAGACAAGGCAGCAGTAGACCAGCAGCTCCTGTGTCCCCGCGAGCTAAAATCACTGATTTTCTTTATGGACTTTGGTGTGGGAGAGTGATTGGCTTATAAACTTCAGTTTCTTGTTGGAAAAGTCTGTCTAACAGTGAGATAAAGATGTGAACATATTCTTAAGATGTCATAGACTTAAAATGACATAGCTTTTATCACCTGACACTTCAGTTAAGCAACTAATATCTAACTAATTCTCCTTGTGTCCCTCCTGGCAGCCATGTCAGTGACACATTTAAGTACTACACTTTAAAAAACCTTCACCGTGACTTTAAATTACCAGCTGTAGAGGATAAAGATGAAAAGTTTTACTCCATGCATTTAATGAAAATTCACACAGACATAACACGTTTGCCAAAACAGGTTTAACAGGTAAAATCATCTTATTCTGGTAAGAAAAAAACAAAAAAACAAAGACACAATTTTTTCAATAAAGTGATAAAGGAGAGTGCAGAAGATTAAACCCAATAAAACGCAATCTGTCTGTCTAAACAAAAATCTGTGACTGTGGAGTTCACAAATGCTGTTTTCACACATTTCTCCTCACGCCAACAAATATTTGCCAGCGTACATTAGAGGCACTTATGAGCTGGATCAGCACCGCCGCTGCTTCCCTCATGTGGTTAACACAGAAAACACACACAGGCAGGGCGGCAAATACTGTGGACCGAGAGGAGGGCGCCACGGATTCTACATACATGAAGAGAAATGTTAAATGAGGAGAAGCCGTCCAGACCAGGCTGAGTTTTGGATCAGTTCTGCTGCTGCTGCTTCTTCTTCTTCTTCCTCTTCAACATTCAAACCTCATCCAGAACAACACTGTGGTGTCTGTTAGCCTGCAGGAGAGAGAGAGAGAGAGAGAGAGACATGGTTCATTAAACATTTAGAGGGATGGAGAGCAGACAGCCTGTTTCTCTCCTCTTACTGTTTAGAAGACTGAATATAGGTCTGCACCAAAAATACAACACTGTTAGTGCAGTGTGTGTGTGTGTGTGTGTGTGTGTGTGTGTGTGTGTGTGTGTGTGTGTGTGTGTGTGTGTGTGTGTGGGTTTGTCCCCGCGGGTCTTGATAATGACCTGAAAATGTAACGCCATGTCCCTAAATATAGCGTCCTCAGCTGTGCATCTAAAAACACTGAACAATACAACTGTGGTTTGTTTTTATTTTTATCTTGTGCAAGATTTAGCACAACAGTCAAACCTGATATGTTACTACTGCAGATTTACTGAAAAGTGAAATAGCAGCATAATGTTGCCCTTTTTTTGTGTGCGTGCATAGGTGACACAAAGTTTGTTTGTTAGCTCGCAGAATTTAACGAATGTGGCGAATCTAAAAAATGTTTGTGAGGAGAGAAAAGTTTGATTTCAACTGTGTATTGTAGTAGCTGAAGTCCAGTTATATTAGCCGATACAGCTAGCCGCTGGTATAGCTAGCATTAGAGGTGAGGTTGGGAAATATATACAGTATTATGTACCATAAAAACAAGAAACTGATGAACGCTGGTGCGTGTAGTTAAGTGAAATAAGATATGGTGTCAACACAAGGGCTTTTATTCTGAAAAAGTAACAAAATGGACGCTTAATGTTCTGTATCTGTGTTGGACTTCCTGTCCCACTCATGCTGAATTGACGCACTGTTCTGTCGTCCGGTAAAATGAAGAACACTGGCAACGCAAACAGATAATGCTGTCATGTATTTTTTTTTTTTTTTTGTCGATATTGTACTGTAATGACAAACAGCACAAAGTATTTATCAGTAATACAGTGAAAATGAGAGGAAATGTGAAATATGTTATATTTGATTTGAATAAGTTAGTCTGGAGCCCTGGTGTTAGGAAAAGGAATGACATGTTAGCCGAGCTAACCAGCAGCGTAGCAGCCTCTCCATATGAAGTGGAGTGTATTTACCCTTGTGCGCACACGCACACACACACACACACACTAACACGCAAACACACACCTCTGTGTATTGTCCCATTTAGCAGCGTCTCCACTCATGCATCCTAATGGCCCCACAGAGCAGAGGGAGTCTGCCTCTGCACGGATCAATAAACTCCACTACTGCAGCGCTAACCTGTTAGCATGGCCCCTATTCAGACCCACCGAGCTGTGGCTAACACCGCCACTAAAGTGTGTGAAGTGGACTGCACCTGTCCCCGTCCCTCTCCTTGTCCGGCTGCTTACAGACGTAGAGCCGAGCGCCACGGAGGCGGTGACCAGCTGTTAAAGGGCAGATCCCCTCAATTTAACAGAAATTGAGGGTTTAATTTATCAGCTTTGGAGAAGAAGCTGACACTGAGGCTGCAGCGTTTTACCACAAACACAAAGATGATGATGATGATGATGGGGGTTTTAGCTGTTGTTTCGTTGAGTGTTGACGATTTGCACTTAAAAATAATTTAACAGCATCTTCACAAAAGCAGTGTTGTTTGTTTAACCAGTTCTTTTATGTCAGAGAATCATTGCAAATAAAAGGTTGGAGTTTATTTATTTTTTCTTTGTGTTTATTTCACATTGATGTCTCTGCTCGAGCCCCAACTTGTCTACCCCTTTATGTATCTTTTTTTTTTAACGATACTGGAGGTTTTGCCTTACCAGTTCTAGCACGATTCAGCTCTACTCTCATTTTTTTTAAACTATCTTCTTTTTACTACTGTCTTCCTCTAATTCTGTTGATTCTGTTGATTCTGTTGAGTTGAAGCCTTTTTTCATATTGTCATAATGTCTGCAAATTCAAATGTCCACCAGTCACCAAGGTTATGGCAGCACTGCTAGTTTGTGGAAAAAAAAAGAGTCACTGCAGCTGTGTAGGTTTTTTTTTAACTCATAAAACTAATAATTGAAAGCAGTGCCACATATTTGCTGAACATGGCAGAATTGCCATGTAAGAATTAGCCTACGGAGCTAATGTGGCTACATGGACTTTAAGGTTATAGTTTGTTTCAGTTGCCATTGGACATTTCCTCAGTGGTTAATATTAGCGTGATAGCAAGGTTAGCTAACTGGAAAGCTAAGTGAATTAGACTCAAAAGGGTAAAGAAATTGTAAAATAAATAAATAAAATCAATTTCTTTCAAGTTCAGAGAGTTGATAATTGAAATTTTGAACCTGATCTTTGGAACGCACTATTGGTTGTCAGTGGCGACAATATGTGATTTTTGTTTTGTTTGTGATTTTGTTTCTATCTGTAACTAAATGTGTGACTGCTGAATTGCTATTGGGGCATTTTTTTATATAAAGATTCTGATCATTATTATGACGCCAATGTATTATTATTATTATTCACCCTGTGAAAGTCCTCTGACCTTTTTCAAAGGCTTTAAACTCAATGTATAGACAGAAATACTCATACATGAAAAAGTAGATTTAAAGCTTCTGAATGTCACCCAGATACAGTCTGAAAAAATATCACTCAAACCTTTGTGCTGATTTGACAGTGTTTGGGATCACACGCACACATACACACACACATAATGAGGTAACCCCCTCTCCCTCTGTTGCCGCTCCATCAGCATATGTCAGCATATGGTTTCCTCCTCAGAGAGACTGTTGAACAGACTGATCCAGGTTTGATTTGCTCTGGGGGTCGTGACCCTGGAAAGAGGGCAGACAGGAAAGGGAAAAGGGGAAATAGGAAGGGAGGAAGTGAAGGAAAGGAAAGGAAAGGAAAGGAAGAAGGGAAGGTGAGGAGAGGAGAAAGACAAACAGCTGTCAGCAGGTTGAAATCTCTCTCCACTGATGCTGCTGTTTGGGTTTGTTATTGTCAGGTCGCCCCCCCCACACACACACACACACACACAATCTTGCAGCATGTGCACACGTGTGTGCGTGATGGAACATAGAACCATACTGTGCCATCTGTTCTGCGACTAATTGGTATGCATGACAGTGTTTTTCCAAACCATAAAAGCTAATGAAAACGAACACCCCACCCGCCCTAAAATGTCTTAATGCTATCACCCTGACACACGCACACAGCATAATTACAATTACATTGTAGTGAGCATTAGCAGTAGCCACACCTTCTCTACAGGCGCTTTGAGTCCAGAGAACGGAGATGTCACTCTACTTTTCTCGGTGGAAATCCCTACACTCACACACACACACACGTTTGTGCTTCTATCAGAGTGAGGACCCTCATAGGCAGAATACATTCTCTGGCCCCTTACCCTAACCTTAACCCTTACCCGAACCCTAACCTAAACCCAATTCTAACCCTAACCCTAAAACCAGATCTTAACCCTGAAAAAGGCATTTTAAGGGGTGAGAATAAGTGAGGACCAGCCAAAATGTCCTCACTTTGTCAAAATGTCCTCACTCTGTAGGTGTTTATATGATTTTTGGTCCTCACTCTGCAGCAAGTACACACACACTAAAAGGAACTTGGCTCGGAGTGTGAGTCATTATAATTTTGTGGAGTAAAGTTCTCGGAAACAATGTGAAAGTGATTTCCTCCTCATTAGTGTCAGCAAACTGAAGGAATCAGACGAGAGAGACAAGGAAGGATAGAGGGAAGGAAGGAAGGAAAGAAGGAATGTTAAAAATGCTAAAAAGAAATGAATTGACATAAAATCACCAGTCTAGGTACATCACAGTGAACAAAGGTTTTTAAACTCACACTCGTCTTAGATTGATGTTTCAGTTTAACTTGACAAGTTGGCAATAAAGGCTATGGTTGCATACTTCTTTGCTGATTAAGGACTATGACTGAGCCGTAAAAGGGCTAAAGGTGCTTAATGCTAACCCGATGTCAGCCATGTTGGCAGGAAAACAGACGTGTAACATAATGTTTACATCTAGTTAGTCCAGGAGAAGGACTTTAATTGTGACTTCATTTGGATGATTTATCAGCTTTTTGTGATCTACTATTCAACTCGTTACTCATCGTATCTATTACTGCGCTTAAGTGACTCTCATAACTTGTAATTACAATATTGTTTACAGTAGTTTTTCTCAACCTTTCTATACCCAACTGTCATGACCCAAATCGCAGTCTGTAAAAATCATGACAGGAACAAATTTGTTTATAATGTAGTGACTAATTTATAACCCTATCTGCGACTCTGTCTTATGGAAAGATATTTTCTACAAATTATACATGTTATTTATAACCTATATACTCAATTTTTGATTTAAAGGTTGGGAAAATTCTGCAAATTCTTCTTAGGGACCCAAAAAATATCTCCCTAAACCCATCTGTGGGTCCTGACCCAGTGTTTGGTAACCACCAAATCTACCAAAACAATATATGTGCGTTTAAATGGGTAATATGTGTTTAAATCTTGGTTTAAACTTAACTTGCTTCTTTTACAACCTGAGATATGACTGGATGAACCTGGGTTTTTGTCCTAAGGACCTGTTTGTTATGGACAACATGTTATTTCTCCCTGGACTGAAGAGTAAAAACAAAAAAAACACTGCAAGTGGTTAAAAAAGAACAAATGATGTTGCAAGAAGAGAAGGAAAACAATGGAAAAGAGAGGAGATGAAGTTGGCAGAGCGCTGGATTTATTCACATGAATCACTGTGCGTGTGCTGAAGAATGTGTTGTACACATGGACAGAAGGAGCCTGAGGTCAAACACACTCTTTCACAACAACCATGAGCTGATCTACGAGGGAAATCACAGTCAAAACAAGCGCTAACATGTTCCCTCCAAAATAAAAGACCAAGTAACTTCTCAAGTTCCACACACACAAACACAAAAACATTGCCCCCTGTCAGCGCCCAATAAATGCGTTTCCTGTGGCTGTCTGCGTTCAGCCTGCCCTCTTCACTTTTTCTCCCAGCATCCCCTCTGCTAACACTACCGCCCCCCCCCCATGTTTGTGTGTTTAATAAAGTGACAGACGCTGTTTGTGTGTGTGTCCTCACCACAGGAACACACTCGATGCTCTCTCTCTCTCTCGCTCTGTGATGCTGCGCTCAGGTTCTCTCATTTTTATTGGCGTCATCACGCGTGAAAACAGCAGCCGAATTTTAATCCAGGTTTTTTGTAACCTTTGTGCTGCAAACAACATAAAGGTTTACCTACAATGGGACGTAATTGTGCGGAAATGCTCTTGTGCTTTGTTATTGGCAGCTTCCTCCTCCTCTTCCTCTTCCTCCCTCACTGTCTTTCTCTTTGTCTCTCCTCGTCTCCCCTCATCACACCGTTTTTCAGGCTCGCCCCTGCGGTTTTCTGCTCGGTTGAGGCCTTAAAGGTGTCACGGCAGAGGCACGTGAACACACACGCGCGGGGGGGATGAGGTTTCGTTGTTGTAGCAGGGCACAGCTGTGAATTTGTTAAACGTTTACACAGGTACACATAATTCCAGCCTGCTCTTCCAGTGAAAAACGAGATGTAGATGTTTTACAGCAAAACCTCGAGAAATGTTCTGTTTGGTCTTGGACCTGAAAGATTTTGGCATTTAAAGGTGACGGGTAACAAAGAGAGTGATGTTGTCTGCAAAGAGGTTGACCTTGGTTTGAAACTAAACCTCGTTGTGTCCTGGCGTGTTTAAAAACATGTTCTAATGTGGTGATGCGACATGGCTAAATGCATTTTAACACTTAACAGTGACACAAGTTTAATGCTGTGACTCAGCATAATTTGATTATGATCATTTTTGATAATTAGTACTTTTGTACATTGCGTGTTTATGTGCTTTGACACAGCAGGATATTGCGGCATGCTCTAACACTCACATGGCATATTGTAACGCCAAGACACTGCGACGCAAATTTTTTTGACGGTGTCAGAATTTGCATCAACGCCGTGTTACTGTTTGTAAATGCTGCACTCGGCACGTTTGTGTTACATGAAATGTTTTAAGTGTCATGACTCAGCGAGTTTTAACACTTTGATACAGCGTGTTTTTTCAATGTAACATAGCATGTTTTGGCACAGTGTCACAGCATATTTTAGCACTGGCATGGCAGGTTTTAACAGCGTAACGTAGCATGATCTAGCACTCTGACGCGGCGTATTTTAATGCTGTGACACAGCAGCTTGTGACACAGCAACAACGTGTTTTAGCACTGTGTTATTGTTATAAAATTTCACACATAACAGTGCAATTTTAGCACTGTGACTCAGCATATTTTGACAGAGTGACAAGAAAAGACTTTAGCACTGTGACTCAACGCGATTTACTTTTGTGTCACTGTTTTAACACTTACCACACTGTGACACAGAACAATTTTAGCACTGTGACTCAGCATATTTTGTCAGTGTTACACAAAATGTTGTTACACTATAACTCAGCAAGTTTTAACCCTATGATATTGCGCGCTTAAACACGTTGACACGGCATGTTTTTACAGGGTAGCGTAGCATGTTTTAACACTGTGACAGGGCATATCTTAACACTGACACAGCATATTTTAACGCTGTGACAGGGCATATCTTAACACTGACACAGCATATTTTAATGTTGTGACAGGGCATATCTTAACACTGACACAGCATATTTTACCACTGTGACAGGGCATATCTTAACACTGACACAGCATATTTTAATGTTGTGACAGGGCATATCTTGACACTGTTACACATCATGTTTTTACAGTGTAGTGTGGCATGTTTTAACACTGTGACAGGGCATATCTTAACACTGACACAGCATACACTGTGACAGGGCGTATCTTAACACTGACACAGCATATTTTAATGTTGTGACAGGGCATATCTTGACACTGTTACACATCATGTTTTTACAGTGTAGTGTGGCATGTTTTAACACTGTGACAGGGCATATCTTAACACTGACACAGCATATTTTAACGCTGTGACAGGGCATATCTTGACACTGTTACACATCATGTTTTTACAGTGTAGTGTGGCATGTTTTAACTCTTTTTCACACAGCACATTTTAACACAGGCACACGGATCGTTTTAATGCTGTAACATGGCATGTTTCAGTGTTACAGGCACATTCTAGAGAAGAGTTGTTTTTCTCCTGCCCTAACAGGGGATTTTTTTTGTGTAACTTTCCTAAACAGGAAATGGTTGACGGTATAAACACCGTCATGTTGATATAAACAAGTGTTTGTGTGTTATAATCTGTAGAAATAATTAACATATTTTCAGAGCAGAAATGTGAGCTCACACACACATTTAAAAGGGGTCATGAATGTCAGTGACCTGTATCTAAAGTCTGAATGTGGTGAGTTGAACTGGACTAACCTGGTTTGGTTTCACTGGCCATCATTTATTCACTCTCTCCCCTGTTCTTTGGATAGACACTGTTGGCCCGGTTTGCAGAGAGGCATTAGTCAAATGGGCCATCATCCCCATCGGCAAGTCAGATGATGGCTTTTGGCAGAAAACAGCCGCTGCACGCGCTGCCAGACAATCAGAGCGGCTGCCATTTCATCACACGCGGACACTCGCACACAGACTCACAACACAAACAAGCTGTTTCTCATTAAAGTCACAAACACGAGCGATTTGACTGAGACGAGCGGCAGGTGACACAGGAAGTGAGGGCTTTTTATTTCAGCGATAGAGTGCGGAGGGTGTGAGACGAAGAGTGGGCGCAGGGAGCGGAGAAGAAGTGTGCAAAAGATTATGATGTAATTTCACTGCTGCTGCCTGGATTTGACCAATCTGCTGCTGAGGATTTAAGATGCTTTAATTCCTCTTCCCTGACTTTTCCCTCTATCGTGTGCACGCACACACACACCAGGTCAGATAGGAGGCAGACAGTCAGGGACATGATTCCAGGAAACGCTTTCTCGAAGTAAAAGTGCGAGAACCACCGTTTAAAACTAAACATCACGACGTCCTTTTGTATTTATTGTGACAAATAACCTTTTTGTTGTAACATTGTGACGTTGTGAGCGTATTTTCTGTGTTACATGGCATGTTCTAGCACTGTGACGGAGCATGTTCTAATGTTGTAATATGGCAATTTCTAATGTCGACACGTTTTAACTGTAACATGGCGTGATTCAGTGCAGTAACACAACACAGTTTAACAGTGTAACAACACATTGTGTAGCATATGCATGGGTCGGCACTGTGACACATGTTTTAACTGGGTGATGTGTTTCAATCTGGTGTTGCAGCTTTAAGATGCCTATTCCATGACTTTTCCTCTATCTCACACACACACACACACTCAAATAGAAAGCAGACATTTAGGGAGATAATTCCAGGAACTAAAAGTGCAACAAACTAAAATAATGCAACCAAAAATAGAAGAAAACATTCAATCAACATCAGAATTTGACAGTGTTACAGTGTTTTAATTTTCTGCCATGTTTTCATCTTGTCGGGAAACTTTGCTCATTCACGCTCCCCAGAGGACGAACACTATTGATTTCAGTGACCTCATCACTTTTCCTGCAATATTTATAGGCTGGGCTACAACATTTTTTTTTTAATCAAATAAATTTTCCAATATGTTTCACTGATCAGCAAAATGTTAGAAAATAATGAAAAACATTGAATTTATGAACATGTTTTAGTATTTTTTGTCTTGTACCATGATTTAAATGATTAATCATTTCACATAACTTGACAACTTTTACACATTTAAGCTCAGTTTTGGGCTATATTATATTTTAACCAAAAAAATATGTTTTTTTTAATGAAATATTTAAAAAACCTCAAACTGTGAAAACAGTTGCATTTATGTGCACCGTCTGAGAAACAGTTCTAAACTTTTTAAAATCTGATTTTCACATAAGGTTTTTTTTAACTGTTTATTTAAAATCATGGACCTGCAGCAGCAGAAGCAGCCGCCGCTAATGTAGCATCTGTATTTGTGCTGTCGACTCCTGAGGTTTGTTACAGAGGTAGAAAAACATGAGACATGAAAGACGAAGAAGATGAGGCTCACACGCACACGCACGCACGCACACACGTGTCATACATCTGTGTGTGTATCTTCTCTCATTAGACGCAGTGTGTGGTAGCTCGTTAGCGCTGAGCTAGCCGAGCATCGGGGCACCGGTGCAGCTTCATTAGCTACTGTGACATTTATCTGATTGTTTCCCGGCACCACATGTAACGGCACGTATCCATGGCAACCACACACACACACACACACACACACACAGCTCCTTCACCTCCTCACTGTCGATCAGAGGTGTTAGCTTAATCAATGCTATGGCGCCTCAGCAGTGAAATGAATGTGTGAATGTAGCGTGGTGGTCATGGTGGGCGGAGTCAAGGCGAATCGCGCTCTGAGGTTTTGGCGGGAAACTGACAAACTAAGAATGTTCCGCTTTTATTAGCTGCGAAAGTGCGGCCCCAATTTTTAGTTTGAATAGCTAATGTGACATTGCTAATCTTGTTTACAGTTTAATGCAGCTGCAGAACATATTCATTCATTCAACGTTGAAGAGTATGTGCAATTTTTTTATACTAGCCCCTTTTTTTTGACATTTTTTTATTATTATGTGAGCATCAAAAATGTGAATGAACACAGAAAATTAAAAGAAAAATAGTTCATAATAGTTAATGTGACATTTTCATTTAAAACAAGGTTATTGACTATTCTTACTTCTTTTAAGAACAAAAAAAACCAGTGATCGCGTGACGTTTAATGTGATAATTATTGTAACAAACTGATTTGAAAATGCTTGCCGTGATAATTAGCGTAAGTGTCTTACATCGTGTTTCAACATCGGGTTTGTTTTCTTTTATCTGTTTGTTGCGTCTGTGACCAAAAAAACAGTCTGTAAGAGTCTGTGGAGGTGTGAGGACGTGACGTGAGGAGACGTGACTGTTCAGGTCTGTGTGTGTTAACATGTGTGTTAACGTGTGTGTGTTAACGTGTGCGTGTACTGACTTGACCTTGGTCACTCTGCTCCCGTGGGGGGAGAACCGATGTTTCTCACTCTGCTTGTCAACAAGATTTACGCACACACACACACACAAGTGTTTGTGTGTGATTGTACTTGTTACCTCTTTAGGACCTTTTCTGTTATAAACACTGACCTTGTCAGGACCAGCAGTACTCATGGAGACCAGAACCTGGTCCTAATGAGGCAGAAACTCATTTCCAAGGAGCTGGTTAAGTTTAGAACTAGGATTTGAATTGTTGTTGGTTAAGGTTAGGGTTAGTCATTAACTGGTTATGTGTTTATGGTTAGTGATAAGGCTTTGTTTAGTCCAGGGTGCCACATTTGGCCCAGGCTCCATTTTTTTTGGCCCACCTGATTTTTCCCATCTGTGCCTGAATTTCTGTCCCAAAGGCTGATAAGGGTTAGCTGCAGTTCGCTGTTGAATTCCTGACTCTGCCGAGTGAGAAGCAGAGGTTATGACGGAGCGCCGTAGTGTCAGGCAGTGGCACACGGATAAAAGAAAATTCAAAAACAGTTGGCAAATTTTTTATTTTTTCACTGAGATGAATTCCAGAGTACAACATTCGTCGTCATTATGAAACCAGACATTCACCTCCGTTCGCATTGTCCAATTCCCTACTCCTTACTCAAACTAATTCCATATTACATCTTCAGTAAATTCCCTCTGGTTTCACATCATGGACCATTCAACAGCTTTCAAATTGCGTACAGCGTTACAAGGGCATGTGTTATTGCTCAATTCACATTTTTTAGTTACACACCACAATCAACTTATTGTTTGCCTTTTTTTATTGCCATACATATTTAAATCATATGTTGATTTGTTACTAAAATGGGTGGAAAATACTAACCTACACAGTTAACTGTAGCCTGGTTTTAATTTGTTCCATTAAAGGCCAAATATTTAATTAGGCGCTGCTATTGTAATCAATAATCAATCAGGAACCATTTTTCTGTTTCTTAAATGTAAATATATTGTGATTTTTTTTGGTCCTCAATAACTGAATAAATTGGTTTTATGAGTTTTATTTACATCTTGCCCAATATTCTGTTCTTTAAAGGAACAAAACAACTAATCCAATAATCAAGAAGATAATCTGATGTATTGATTGACATTAATTAGTTGCAGCCTTGAAAACAAACAAAAATTAAATGAAAATTAGGTAATAAATGCTTGAAAATGATTAAGAAGAAGTTAGGACTCAACACTGAAGGAGGTAATCAGAGTAAAACCAAGTGTTTAAGCTAAATAAACACTGTCGTAATGAGATGAAAAAGAGTCAAATTATGTATATTTTCAACAAGAAGGAACTTTGAAAAGTGGGGAAAAGAAGCTAAACATTTAATCATATCGTCTTCTGAATCAAATGCATTACTTTATAAGACCATGTCCCAAATTCTCTGTGGACATCAGTTCAGTAGTTATTGTGTAGGCCTGAAAACAGAGCTTATGTGCGTGGGTGTATTTTATGTTAAGCCAGACTAACCTCATCCCTGACAGACACAGAGATTAATATCGATCTCTGCTTCTCTTTGCTGTCGGAAACAAAGCCAATTAGTGTGTGTGTGTGTGTTTTCCCTCCAGTGTGTGGAACTGTTCCTTTAATGGAGGGGTGGACTGAGATGCTGTGGGTGTAAACTGGAGATGATGAATGAATGAATGAATGAATAAACAACCGTCATAAGGTTTTTATGATCAATACTGTGCAGCTGTGGAGCGGCTGAAGCAGCAGCAGCAGCAGCAGCAGCAGCAGCAGCAGCCTGCTGTCTGATGTGAGCACGAGGTGAAGAGCAGCTGCTGCACTAAAACACACTCTAACACACACACACTGTCACAAACACACACAGAGTGAGTGTCATGGCCTGGTGCTGCTGCAGGGACTGGAGTGATGGAAGCAATAGTTAAGCCATTAAAGCAAACAATTGGCTCAAATTGAGAGGGAGAGCCAGAAAAGAAAAGTAAGAGGAGGGAGGGAGATGGAGAGAGAGTATCCACTCAACGACTTAATCCCAGCCCCCAGGACACACGCACACACACATGCACGCACGCGCGCACACACACACACACACTGAGGCTGTAACACCTTGTCAGTCTTGACCACAGCAGAAGAATGTTCTCACTCTGTCGCGATGAGAGAGCAGCGTTTGTCACGGCCGACTTTGCAGCAAGAGTTTCTACCGTCGCTATGGCGACGGTGACACGTGCGCCTGTCTGTCTGACAGGAAACCGCGACGGCCGCGATACGGAAGTTGACGATTCGGACTTTCACGTGCGTGTTTGGGTTCTGTGTTGGCACGTCCTCCCAGTCTGCGTCTTCTCAGCGGGTGGCGTCAATGGAGGCGGGAGGACATGGTGGACAGCGTCCTGGGCAAGAGACAGAGAGACTCAGTCCACAGGCCGCACATAAACATCCAACAATGGCCAATTGTCTGTTGCAGCCCCCTGTGTGTGTGCGTGTGCGTGTGAACCCAGCGACCGCTGAGGCTCGTCTGACACTGTCACCGTTCATGTCCTCAAACCACAGCGAGGGAACGTGGCAGCAACTCCTCGCCGTCCTTCCATCCTTCCTTCCTTCCCTTTCTTTCTTTCTTCCCTCTCTTCTTCACCCGTGGGGCTCCGTCAGCATCAGGCCCCCCCCTCGCCCCTCCCCTCCCACCCTTGCACAATTTATCGCACATCTTAGCTCCGGACTGCTTGTTGCCCTGAGGACTGTTAGCGCGGGTTTGGCTCGTTGACTTGTTCTCCGGTGCAGGCCTTTTTATTTGACATGTCCTTTAAGTCCTTTAAAGAATTGGGCGTTTCTGCTGAACGCCTCGGCTCTTTCTGCAAAAGATGGATGGCCCGCGTTCAAAGGTCTGCATGCTTTTTCTTTCCCCTCTCTCTCTGGAGCTGTCTCCCCCCCCCGGTTCTGGCTGAGCTTTATGGGCTGGCATTAGCGTTGTCAGCGAACAGAGCTCAGGATTTGGGTTCGTATTGTCTCTGCCTCCTACAGTGACGCTCCTTCTGTCTCCTGCCGAGAAAAACAAAAGGGGAAAGTGGAGCAACAGACTTTGGTTTCATTAAACTGGTTTTCAGCCATTTTAAACAAGACCACAGTGAGAGTGTGTGTGTGTGTGTGTGTAATAATGTGCGTATCAACTGTTCGGATGCTGTTTCCTTCTTAACTGAGCTTCTATTCACATTTTAATGTTATAGCTATACTGTATACCTTTTTATATTATTCAATATCAAAACACATCATGATATTTCAGTATTTTTGTAAGGCTGGCTGATTATGTCTGATAAATAATCTGTGTATATTCTGAGTCTCTATCCTGACATAGGAGATATGTGTGGAGATTAAGCTGCACACAGGATGTTTCTCTGGACTCATGAAAAGTTAGTGCTTCTCAAAGAGTGACAAACAAATTACATGATTTGAAAATATACTTTTCATTTCAGATAGTACCTGCTTTATTTCTTTAAAGGAAGGAGATTTATGTGGGTTACAAACAATGACTTTAGATACGGCCAAGTTCTGCTATGACACAACAAATAAATAGGCTTAAAATTAAACAAGTGACTTTTTTTAAATATAATTTTGATCCGGTGCATATTTTTTTTAATCAATATATATATAATATTTTGTGTATTATGCAATATGCATCAGCCTTCAAAAGCAGGTAAAGTCATTACAGATACTTTATCATGAAATGACGATATCCTAAATCTATGACCAGCTCTCGTCTCATGTCATCATATTGATATAATGTCTATATATACAAGTCGAGTGTCACTTCAGTGTCTCCTAAAGTTTGTTTCCTACAGCCTCGTGATAAGATATGTATGGCAAAACAGAGGCGGAGACACGGAACATATTGCGATATGGAATTATTTTGATTTATAAGCAACTTACCTCTGCTGCCGCCCGCTGGCTTGATTCAGAACTGCACCCTTGGTGATGCTTATTTTCCTAAACTACCATCACAGCATCTGCTGCTGTATTAAATCTGTAACATCTGAATCAATATATTAAAGAGTGTAGTATCATTAAATGATTAATTTTAAGCCATGCGCTTTTGTAATTTCCCCCCGCATCAAATTGTGGTTATTTTGATTTTTGATTTGATTTTATTTGTTTAGCCCTAGTATTTTTGTGAAGATAAGTTTTGGACCTGAAAGCACGTCATGTGTGATCCAGATGTGGAACTGTAGCCACGTGTTGGCATGTGTGTGCGATTAAAGAACCTTAATGAGGTTCACCGCACTGTGTCTAACCCTTGAGCGTTGACACACTGCGCGGTCGCGCGTGTGGAAGCACACAAACATTCACGTGTCGTTCCTCACCACAGCTCATGGAACAGCAGACCTCGTGTCAGCAACACGTATAGATGTGTGTGAGTTCAGGAATATCAGCCGTCACTCGCTGCTGCTCAAATACACCGCACAGCTTATTCGCCTTCCACGTTTCATTCAGAGTCCTGTGGATGTGCTTTTAGAAATTTTTTGGACTTATATTCATTTCTAAGATGTTCAGCTGTGATTTTTTTTACTCCAGTGTGACACTTTGAGAATGTTTCAGGCGACAGAAATGACCTATTTAACCAGATCAAAGTGCTGCTCAACACTTTCCTCTCAAGTCCCACATCAGTCCAAGTGCAGACAGTAAATCAATGCTCTGGAAGTTAAAAGGCTGCAAGTGAAAATTTTACATGTTCTGTGCGTCCAGAAAATGAAGCCAAAGTGGAAGTGTTTGAAACCTGGACTCTGAATTCATTCTCTTGGGGGCATCTATGAGAAAATGAGCTTCTGCTTTTCACTTGATTTATAAAGTAAACGAAAAATTGTCTCGCCTCAGTCACTAGTTTAAGCACATGCCAGCTGATTTAGGGGTGTGGACACAGCGTGATTGACAGCTCGTACTGTCCAATAAGAACATGGTTGCAGGTTTAGTTGGACGTGGGGGAGGGGGGGTTAATTTCCGCACGTGGTAATCTCTGGGTTCAGAGAACAAAATAATAAAACTTGAGTCTTCAGAACGTTTTGTTAAAAACTGAGATTCTAACGTTTTGGCTTTCATCTCTTCAACAGTAACGGCACGGCCGGGAAGATGAACGGAGCGCTGGAGCATTCGGACCAGCCAGACCCGGATGCCATCAAGATGTTTGTGGGCCAGATTCCACGCTCCTGGTCAGAGAAGGAGCTGAAGGAGCTGTTTGAGCCGTACGGAGCTGTTTACCAGATCAACATCCTCCGAGATCGCAGCCAGAATCCTCCACAGAGCAAAGGTACGAGCTACAAAAGCAACACTTGAAATGTTTGACTGGATACAAGAGTTGTAGTGGATTGTTAAGTTTGAGATGTAGTCAATTTCTGAGTCTCGAGTACAAGTAGAGTGTTTGAGTCCTGAGTTCCTGATTTTCGGGTCTTCCACAGTTGAGTCCCAAATGTCTAATATTAGGGACTGTGTCAAATTCTGAGTCCAGTCTGAGTGCCAATTCCCCAATGTTCAGGTCTTGGTTGTGTCCTTGATATTTGAGCAATAGTCAAGTTCTAAGTCCAGAGTCCCAAGTCCACTAGAGTTTCGAGTGTTCAAGACCAAGTCAAGTCCAGAGTCCCTGATGTTCGAGTCACAGTCAGTTTCTGTGTCCAATCTGAGTCATGAGTGTTTGAGTACAGGTAGTCTTGAGTCAATAGTGTTTGATTCTTGAGCTCCTGATGTTTGAGTCTTAGTCTGTTGAGGCCCAAATCCCTAATGTTTGGGTCTGAGTCAAGTTCAAAGTTCATTCTGAGTCCCAAATCCCCAATGTTCAACTCTTGGTCGCATCCAGAGTCCATGATATTGAAGTCATATTCAAATTCCAAGTCCCAAGTCCCCAATTTTGTGGAGTCATGTTCTGAGTGCAATCTGAGTCTAGGGTACCCAAGTTTGGTCCCAAGTTCCTACTGTTTAAGTCTGGGTTGAGTCCGGAGTCCTTGATGTTTGAATTTGAATTATGTTCCAAATTCCAAGTTCAAGTCAAGATCTGAGTTTTGAATATTCAAGACCAAGTCAAGTTCCCAGTGTTTCATAGTCACTAAACAAGGTAAAACCAAAAACACAGTTTTTATTTTATCACATTTAAAAGTCTGAGTCCTCATCTCATTTTTTTTAATCTGAATGCTGCCGATACTTGAGTCCAAGTCATTGGTGTCACGAGTCGGGCAAATTGTGACTCTAGTCCTACAAAATTTTATGAACATACATATAAACAGGAGGATGTAACTGCAAAGATTTGGTTGTGTAACTGCAAGAAACAGGTAAAGCTATGTTTTCTTACTTGGACATGAACTGACGTCCGTGTACGTCACGGTGTGGTGGCGTTTTAACGCCGCCCTCAGAAGCAGACGGTGTTCAGAGTAGGATTTTCTTCATGACAGAACAAATGATAAATGTGCAGAACAACACAATGTGCTAACACACATTTCTTGCGCCATTTAAAGACAAAGACTGGCTGTCAAAATTACACAGTCCGTTGTGCGAAAACTGCTTGATTTGCCGCTATTTTCTCCCGTTCCTCCTCCTTTTTTTGTGTCGTCCCTCACTTTTTCCTTTTGATGAATTTGTCAAGTGTGAGAACAAACAATGGAGACGGCAGCGAGGAATGAGCCGAGACAATAGCACTGCCATATTAACAGGCATCAAGCAGAGTGGAGGCTGATGACACTCCTGATGAGACATGGAGAGTGGGAGGAAGGTAAAGAGGGAGAGTCGAGAGGACGACAGGGAGAAGGGGGTGGATGGTGGTGCCGTCCAACTGTAAAGCAAATTTCAAGAGACCTGTCAGATGAGTGTAAATGAAGTGAGATGCTCATAAACACCCGTCTCTCTGGAAACGGAATAAAATAAAGGTTTTATATGTTTTTGGACACTAGAAAGGAATGGTTGGGCTTCATTATGTTCAAAAAACTCATCCACTCATCTACACACCAGCACAATCCTTTGTCTTTGTCCCTTGCTGTAACACATGTTATCCACTAGGTGGTACACTACATGGTTTCACTCACTCACTCAAAATTTACAAACAAAATGTAGCAATGATTTTTTGTGTTTTGTGTTAAAATACGTTGGTCACATTTGAAATAATAGTAGACATACATTTCACTGTGGCAGAACCAGGCCGCGCAAATACCACGGCGCGTAATTGTCATTTGCGGATTTTGCATTTTTGATTGCATCATTTGTTAAAAGTTGAAAAACTTTCACAAAAGCTAAGGAGAATGACAAATGAAGTTTTATTTATGGAGACTGTTTACAAAAGAAAAATCTGGGAATAAAGTCAGAACGGAAGTTGAACTACTGACAATCGCGATGGACATGAATGCACACAAAAGTAGCACAAAATATTTCGCAGTGCGAATTATGTGAATGGCTAATGCAAAAATTCAAGTTGGTTGTGACCTTTTGCGACATCAAGTTCTCACTTGAGTTCATATATTTCAACTGTGAATGACGTGAATTTCCCTTTTATCATTATCTTATGTCACCTGGCATGAAATTTTACTCAAAATGCCATCAAAATTGGAGCAGTCTTTCCCATATGGACACGTTCAGTATGATTTTGCTGTATAATAATGAAGTATAATTCAGCTAAATGATAGTGAATAAAAATGGACGCTCTAAATTGCCTGTAGGTGTGAATGTAAGAGTGGATGTAAGATGTGGCCCTGTGATGGACTGGCGATCTGACCCCATCTTTCGCGCTATGTCAGCTGGGATTGGCACCAGCAACCCCTGTGACCCTCAGGTGGAGGATGAAGATGAGTGAGTGAGAGTGACTGACTAATGGTGATTAAATGTTTAAAGATTTTTTCCCCCCCTATGTTTCAGTAGCATAATTACCCTTTTTTGTATTAATACTATCTTTTTGTGGATAATAATCCTCAGGTGACAGTAAAAGCCTCTCTGGATTCAGATGAAGTGACTCAAACACTCGATGAAGACACACCATTGAGATAATGCTTTTAAAACTGAATTGGATTTTCATATTTTATACTTTTCATGGCTGTTGCTGCTGCATCGTCATCGCCGTCCTTCACCTCCTCTTCATCCTCACACTTCATCACCGCTTGTTTCCGTCTTTTTCTCTCCGAACGCTGATGAAAGCCTGGAGACTGTGCAGATCAACTGCACACACTCGCGGCGGACTTTGTGTCTGTGTCCTTCAGATGTCTCCTCCTCTCCACACCAGTCTCTCTGTCTCTGTCTCTGTCTCTCCTCCCTCATTATTCTCTCCCTCTCTCTCTCTCTCTGCTGCTTCAGAGGGGGAAAAGGAACGAGGCCAGAGTTCCTCCTCTTGTCCTTCAGCTCCCTCACATCTTCTTCTCCTTCTTCTCCATCCTTGAAACAAGTTGTTTTTTTTGTGCCTGATGAGTCAAGAGTATCACACGTAGAACCGAACCACCTACACAGCCAAGGTAACGCCCCCCTCTGGCGGGAAACGGTGCTTTTCACCTCTACAGATGTATTTACTAGACAACACATGAACAACTCGTCTTTTCTTAGCCGACTGTTTTCATCATAAAAGTGGAGACGGTGGATAGATGTTGCGCCAGAGCAGTTGGAGACAGAATAACGGAGGCGATGGGAACCCACAAGCCGAGTATTTGTGGTTAGTTTTTGGTAAATCATGGACTCGCAGTTGATTTTCCTGTGGCAGTTATATGCTTCTGTATGTTTATCCCCCCCATGTTGGCCATGATGTTATTATCGCATTCCCAGTCTCACTTTGCAAATCAGAAATTTAAGAGCTGTCTCCCACAAAAATTACTCCGGCAAATATATCAAAACTCACCTTTAGACCAACTGGTGTTTTCCATAAAACCATAATAACAATTCAAGGTGCTTTCCATGATTGAAAAATAACATAATTCAAAGGTAAAGCGGTAAAACTCAGAACAATAAAAGCACAGAATGAAGGGAATGAACAAATAACACGGCCGGGTTTAATAAAATGAAATAAAATATGTAATTAGAAGGCCTTTTTAAATAAATGAGTTTTAAAACCGCACTCACTCTCCCACACCAAAGTCCATAGAGAAAATCAGGGATTTTACATCACAGCACACAGGTCGTTGATGTAACAACTTACTGCTTTAACTGTTGAACTTACTGCCTCCATCAAAGTGTCAAAATAAGACATTTGAACTTACTGATGGAGGCAGCAGTGGATCAACAACTGATTTTCTCTATGGACTTTGGTGTGAGAGAGTGAATGGTTTACAAAGTTCAGTTTCCTGTTGGAAAAGTCTGTCTAACCGTTTTTGATGCGTGGTATGGAGCTTACTCGCCCACACCAAGGTCCATAGAGAAAATCTGCAGTTTTACATCATAGTACACAGGAGTTGTTGATCCACTGCTGCCTCCATCAGTAACTTCAAATGTCTTATTTTGTGACTTCAGTGTTTGAAATCCTTTGTTCAGATTTACCTCAGTGACACAAAGTGACCACACGAGGCAGCAGTGGACCAGCAGCTCCTGTGTCCCTGTGCGCTAAAATCACTGATTTTCTCCATGGACTTTGGTGTGGGAGAGTGAGTGGTTTACAAACTTCAGTTTCCTGTTGGAAAAGTCTGTCTAACAGTGAGATAAAAAACGTGAGTGTGTTTTTAAGATATAGTAGACTTAAACAGATGTAGATTCTGGCTGCAGCATCTAGGGAGCGTTGACATGGACAGAAAGTTTGATGGGTTGTGATGCCGTTGTGTTCTTCTCCTGTGCTTGAAGATGAAATGAATCATTGCATCAGTCTCTCACTGGCTTGTTATTCACAGGCTCTCAGTTCTGCCCTTGTTGTTGTTGTTGTTTTTATCTTGTTGCTAAGTAAGCCACTTGGCCTCGTCTGTACTCAGTGAATGACACTAATTTCACATCTGTCAGGAAGACTGCAGCCTCTTTCTCTCACTGTGTGTTTATTGTAAATTAGTGACAGTGTTGTTTTAAAATGATTATTTGGGGCAGATTATTTGGGGCAGATTATTTGGCGCTGATGCCCCCTGGCGACAACCCAGAGGCACGTATTTTTCCTTTTTTTTTTTTGTAAACTAATGGTTCCAATTTAAACGAGTTTGTCCGTCCCTGTGAGATGAAGAAGAAAGTTTCATGATGAGGCAACTCGACGTTTATGTTTTTCCGAAAGCAGGCCTGTTTTCTGTTTTAGTTTTGTTCAGATGCTCATTAGCAGGAAACTTCAGCAACTGCTCCAACTTAGAGACCGTCAACAACAAACAGACGAAAACACGCTACACGCTAAGTGACAGCAGGAATGTGGAAGTGCAAAGTAACTCATTAGTTGTGGGACATGAGCCTGAAGCATATTTTCCACTGTTGGGAGTTGAATTATTCTTGAATTATTATATATTTATGTTGTTTTCTAAATTTTAAACAATTGAAAATAGAACACTTAGATTGCAGTCATTATGATTTGCCAGTTGCATTGTTTCAAACAGATTTTGGTTAAAAAATGATATATTTTTCTGCTCTAAACTGGACAGCCCGTGAAAGAATCATAAAACCCCAAAGCAAAGAGAGGCATATACTGTAAGTGAGATTAATTAATGATGTGGTTTGAGTGTTAAAAACACATATGGGATGGTGTTGTACCACTTGACCACTGACACCTGGTGGTGAAGCAATGTATCTCCATTAACGTACGACAATTTTTATCTTCAGTTTAAGCCTCTTAATAAAAAACTCTCCTCTAGTCTTTGAACTGTTCTTCATCTCAGGACTTTTTTAAAAGTCTGAGACACATTTGCTGCACTAGGATCTACTTTAACCTGTGAGAGGAAAAATGTCTGAGTTTGAATTTTATCACTTGGAGGAAGTCTTTGAAGTTTTAGGAACACGGCTGCTGTTTCAGGTGATTTTTGGCTGAATTTATTCAGTTTTACTCAGGCAAAGTTTATTTTAGTTTTGTTTCAACAGGTTATTTAATATTTAATTTTATTTCAGTGTTTTTCCACTCGGAAACTGAGGTTTGTAAACCACTCACTCTCACACACCAAAGTCCATGGAGAAAACCAGTGATTTTACATCACAGCACACAGGAGTTGTTGATCCACTGCTGCCTCCATCAGTAAGTTCAAATGTGTTGTTTTTGTGACTTCAGTGTTTAAAACCTGTCATTTCAATTAACCTCAGTGACACAAACTGACCACACGAGGCAGCAGTAGACCAGTAGCTCCTATGTCTCCTTGAGCCAAAATCACTGATTTTCTCTATGGACTTTGTTGCGGGCGAGTGAGTGGTTTACATAGTCAAACAAAGTTCAATCTATGATAGTCTACGATATCTTAAGAATATGTTCTCACTGTGAGACAGGCTTGTCCAACAGGAAAAAAGTTTATAAACCACTCACTCTCCCACACCAAAGTCCATAGAGAAAATCAGTGATTTTGGCTCACGGGGACACACGAGCTGCTAATCTATTGCTACCTCTATCTAACAGTGAGATAAAGATGTGAACATAATCTTAAGTTATCGTAGACTTAAGCTAAGGCCTTTTCTTAAAGTTATTCAGTCTAATCTGACCATTTGTACAACTTTCCTGAACAGAAACTCTGTGTTTTTCTAATTTCCCCAAGACTTCATAATTTTCTTCAGTTGCAATAAATTGCAAGTGGTTTTTCCCCATGTGTCATGTTTCGACAACAACAGAAAATGGCCGGGTAAAACCAGAGTGATTTCATGAGCCGAGCCTTTTGCTACGAGGTTAAAACGCAGTCTCTTCTGGAAGCCATGTTTTGACTGAGAGAGAGAGCCTGTGTGTGTCAGTGTGGTTCTCAGCAGCAGGGGGCGCTCACAGCACAGAAACACTTCCTGAACTATCTCTAACCATAGTAACAAAGTATTATAACTATGTTAAACAACATCATTGTTCACAACTAAGCAACTGTCTGTGATGCTGTGGCATGAACACACACACACACACACACACACTCCCATTAAACTCCACCTGCAGCTGCTCTCTAATTGGGCCCACAGCCGACAAAAAACGCTAACGTCTAGTTAAGGCGATATAATTGGACTCTGCTTTAGAGGAAAGAATGAAATAAATCAGCGGCTCCATCTCAGGTCGCTGCGTCTCAGCTGAATCCATTAGAGCAGATAATTGTCTTGGACGCCTGAGCGTCCGTGCGGCAGAGGGAGTGCGAGGATATGGTCGTGCTCGCCGTTTCAAAGCGGAAGCACGCCTCGGTGGAAGGTCCCCAGATGCAGAGGCAGAGAGTCTGCACTTTTACAGTATTTACTGCCTTTATTTGTGCTTTATTTTTTATTTTTTTTTGACATTTGTTTTGACATTTTAGGTTAGAGGTTTGCCTGGTGAAAAATCTATTTCAGGGGTTAAACATTAACCGGGACAAAGATATAAAATCTCATCTCGGGAGTCTGTATCGATTCTGTTTCCTTTGAATTTAAACATTTTAACACGCGGGGAGGGAATTGCAGCGTGTCAGTCACACAGTGTAGGCGGCAGCAGCAGAGCGTCGTCTCCTCTCTATGAGTTTCCTTCAGGTGGCTCTTTTGTTTTTGCCTTTTCAGCCGTGATGTTTTGGCTGGAAGTCGAATCACTCGACAGACAACAGCAGACAAACGCTCATTTATATGAATAAGTCACAGATTATTGGCAAAAGGCTGAGCCATTTCAACAAAAATAATAGCTGTGATTTCAGCGTCCAGACTGTGGCGCATCCAGTATTAAATGAGATGCTGTGTAGTTAACTGAAGGTAAATATTAAAAAAAGATATGCTTAAAGTGATATTTAAGGTGCTTTTTTGTGTTTTGGAGGTTTGGTAGTGAAGTTTTTTTGTGGTGTGTTTACTAACTATACTGTAAAAAACATGACCGTTCACAGCAACATAAACATTTAAAAAAAATATATCTTATATAATATTAATAAATATATAAATGATTTTACATCACAGCAAACAGGAGTTGTTGATCCACTGCTGCCTCCATCAGTAAGTTCAAATGTCTTTTGCTCAGATTTACCTCAGTGACACAAAGTGACCACACGAGGCAGCAGTGGACCAGCAGCTCCTGTGTCCCCGTGAGCTAAAATCACTGATTTTCTCTGTGGACTTTGGTGTGGGAGAGTGAGTGGTTTACAAACTTCAGTTTTCTGTTGGAAAAGTCTGTCTAACAGTGAGATAAAGACGTGAACATTAAGATGGTTAAAAAAAAAAAATCTTTTGATATTTGATATCTTTGGACTTAAATAGTGTTACATTATGTGACTTTTACTTTCACCAAGACTCTTTTTGTGGTGTCGTACTCTTATTTTTTTTACTTTACTCTTTACTTTACTCCATACACCACTGATGTGTAATGTGGAAGTGAAGCAGTGGAGTTGGTGTTGTTCTTCTGTAAGGACTTCAGGGTTAGTTGTTTTTCCGGAAGGTGCTGTTACTGTTGTTGTGTTGTGTCGTGTTGTGAGGATTTGTTCGAGGGTGACATTGGTGCTTTTCCACTGAACTAACCAGTGGGTTGTAAAGACACTGTGAAGCGATGCGAGCTGGACCGAGTCCTGCACTAACAGGATTAGAACACGAGCCAAACACCCATCATTGTTTAAAACCATTCAACTCATTCTCTCCTTATTTTTTAACATTTCTTTAATTTGCTGTTAAATTCCAGAATGTTCTTTTTTTTTCCCTCTTTTTTTCTCTTCATCGTCTGTCACTCAGCGACTCTTTGACTTGCAGAAATTACACACATTAAGGTTCATTTTTGCAGCTGAACGGGAGCATTAAGGCAGTGGAGTGTGTTTCCTCCTACCAGCCGGAGGCGAGAGCGAGCAGTAATTGCAGCGGAGTGTATTTTAGGCGGGTCAGCAGTTGACTGCAGCCTGAGGGTCAGACTTGAAAAAAAATAAAAAGGTGTGAGGAGGAAGTAAGAGAGTGGTGGAGAGAGGAAGCTGCAGGTGGAAGAGCTCCACACAACATAAAAACCTCCTCCCTGGACGAGTCTCACTTTTAATAAAGCACATTTCTACTGTGTTCGACTGCAGGGCTTCACCTCTGCCACTCACCTCCACCTCCTTTATTCACGTTTATTCTCTCCTCCATCAGTCTTTGTTTACACAAAACCTGGAATCCTGGAATTTAAGACTCACTTCAATTAATTTTTTTGTTCACACCTAGTATTATTTTACACATAAATCAATACGAGCATATCATTAGGAAAACTACATCCATTTCATGGATAGTTTTTAAATGTGTAGTTGTGAAAGGGAATTTTTTTTCCATGTGTTGTATTAACATTATGTATTTACCCATTCGTTTCCTATGGTGGTCATTTTTGACCGAGAATGCCAAATTTGTATGAATGACTCAAAATTACTTGAAAGTGTAAATCATGAAGTCTTAGTTAATATTTATGTTTGAGGAAAGTCGGAAAAATTGGTCAAATCAGACCAAATGCACGAGGAAGGTTAAGAGAAATCTGTCAATTTAAGTCTGCAGTATCTTAAGAACATGTTCATATCTTCATCTCACTGTTAGACAGACTTTTCCAAATAGAAAGTAAGGTTTGTAAAATACTCACTTCCTTACACCAAAGTCTATAGAGAAAATCAGTGATTTTACCTTGTGAGGACACAGGAGCTGCTGGTCCACTGCTGCCTCGTGTGGTCACTTTGTGTCACTGAGGCCAATCTAAACGGAGGATTTCAAACAATGAAGTTACAAAACACATTTGAAGTTACTGATGGAGGCAGCAGTGGATCAACAACTGCTGTGTGCTATGATGTAAAACTGCAGATTTTCTCTATGGACCTTGGTGTGGGCGAGTAAGCTCCATACCACGCATCAAAAACGGTTAGACAGACTTTTCCAACAGGAAACTGAACTTTGTAAACCATTCGCTCTCTCACACCAAAGTCCATAGAGAAAATCGGTGATTTTACATCACAGCACACAGGAGTTGTTGATCCACTGCTGCCTTCATCAGTAACATCAAATGTCTTATTTTGACACTTTGGAATTTAAAATCCTGCATTAGGATTTACTTTATTGACATAAATTGACCACACGAGGCAGCAGTGGACCAGCAGCTCCTGCATTCCCGAGTGCTAAAATCACCGATTTTCTCTATGGACTTTGGTGTGGCAGAGTGAGCAGATTACAACCTTCAGTTTCCTGTTGGAAATGTCTGTCTAACAGTGAGATAACGACGTGAACATATTCTTACGATATAGTGGACTTAAGCTGACACAGATTTTTGATAATGTTTTAAAAAATCAAGTTTAAACACATTATGATTCATTATGGAACCTAGTTATAACTTTTCTTTTACCTGCAAGCCATGTTTTTTGTCAGAGCAAATCCCTGAGGCTCTCAGCAGCAGGGGGCGCATCTGTTGCAGTCAGAAACTGTGCTTTTTATAACTTAAAAAACCAAACATCACCACGTTGACCGAAACAGACAGTAGAAGTGAAATTACAGAGCAGTTCGCTGGTGCCTGGTCTGAAAACACAAACTCAGAATATTCACCTCTCACTGATGAATATTTGAGTCCGGTGACGCTTCCGCACTCTCCTCAGCTCTGCAGCTCAGTGGCGGCCAAAGTGGACTCTGCTGCTGCCGCTGCAGCTACATTCGCAGTCAAAGGCTCCTTCAGCAGCCATGAAGCATTTATGAACAGATTCTCACTCTTCTGATTTCTATTCCACTCACAGACACTTGTCCTCCTCCTCGTCCTCTCTGTCGTTTTCCACACACACACACACACACACCAGTGTCTAATAGATTTCTACACTTGCACCACTTCACTGTTAACCCTGCCAGAAAACACACACTCTTGAGCTGGCCGATATGGACAAAAATCCTATTGTGGTATACTTTTTTTTAATACTTTTATACTTTTATGATTCAGTATCGATATATATCTAGATATAAATCAAATCAACATTTCTGCAAGTCTAGATGAAATGTCTTGTCGTACAGTATTTGAGTGTTTATCCTGACATGGGAGATATATGTGGATATAAGGCTGCACACAGGTTGTTTCTCTGGACTCATGAAAAGTTTGTGAGAGTGGCCAGACACTGAAAATATACTCTAAAATCAAACATAATCTACTGTTTATGGTCGGGATTACGTGATCTTGAAATACACTTTAACTTTCATCTCAGATAATACCTGCTGTATTTCTTTAAAGGGGGAGGTTTACATGTGTTACAAACAATGACATCACTTCACTTGGGGTAATCAGATTGACCTGGTGTATGTTTTCAGATTATCTAGCCGGATGAAAACAGACTAACGAGGCAGTAAAAATCCGATTAATTCAGGTTGTTTGAGTTTATGTGATCTAATTGTTTTAGTATGCATACTCATATTTGTTTTGGTTGCACAATCGCATCATCTGCTCGTGAATGTATTCAGATTACCTTGCAAGACTGAAACAGATTACTGAGGCAGCGAACGTTTTTATGAAAGTTATCAGATTAATTCTGTGGCTTTAATCACATTATTTGAGTACTTATTTTCATATACATAATCAGATTATCTTGGTGGGCACAATCAGATCATGCTTGTCATTGTATTCAGATTACCTTGCTGGATGAAAATAGATTACTTAGGTCATTAAAATCAGACTACTTCAGTAGATCAGATTGCTTTTGTTTACATAATCATATTAATTCAGTGGTTTTATTCAGATTATGTGAGTTTATATAATCCAGTTGTTTTAGTGGATGCAATCAGGGTGTGCGCAGATTACACAGCCCTATTAAATCAGATTAGTTATGCAGTTGAAGTCACACTTTCATTGTGTTACAAACAATGACACCGACTATAAATATGGTTAAATTCCTGCTACAACACAAATAATTTTGTCTTAAAATGAAAGAAGAGACTTTTTTTTTAAATACAATGTTGTTGATTCCATGTATTTTTAATCAAAATATAATAATAATTAGTGTATTTCACACATTTATACAATGTAATAAAAGTGAGGATTATCAGTGCAACAGCCTTTAAAACAGGAAAAGTCTTCATGAAATAACGATGTCCAAAATCTAAGACCAGATCTTGCCTCATGTCTAGATATATAGATATAATGTCTATATATTGTCCAGCCCTAACAACACACAAATATCTTATTCCCAATGACTTTTTTTTTTTTCAAATAACACACACATGCAGACACTTGCTTGAAATAATGTGTGTGAAGCTGTGTGTGTGTGTGTGTGTGTGCGTACGAGTGTGTTTGAGGTCCACTTCCCCGCTCTTTGATCCTCGTCCTGACAGCTCACCACCTGGGACGATCCGCCACACGCTGCATGGCTTGAAGGCTCCGGCTACGCCGCAAGAATCACAACACATGCACATACGCATACGCCGTGGACATTATCTGCTGTCAGAATTACTAATGCTAACACCAGAAGTTAACCCTCCAATTTATAGATCTGCAAAAGAAAGAAAGAACTGATGATTCGCAGCTAGCAGCTAGCAGCTAGCAACTAACGCTTGTCCGCTCGTATTAGAATTGCTAATATGCCACTTGGGGCTGAACACAGATGGAATTATGAGGAGTCATAATGTACAATATTGAAGCAAAGCTAAAAAATAATAATAATTAAAAAATAAAATCTGTTTAACAGTTAGCATCTACAAGTTTATTTAAAGGGACAGTCCATTTTTATTTTACACAGTGGTTTAAATTTCACTCATGTACATGAAAGAAGAGATGAATCTGCATTTTGTTAGTTTTTTATATTTGACAATAAAGTATAATTGACTAATTCATGACAGACAGACAAGTAGCTAGTTAGATAGTGACATACTGTAGATAGATGCTATGATAGAAGCTAGCTCTAGCTAGATAGAACTTAGCAATTAATGGATGCTGATAGAAGCTACCTAGCTAAGAAAGGTAGAACTAGCTTGTGCTAGCTTTACATAGATAGTTAGCTTTACATAGATAGTTAGAGCTAGATAACAATAGATAGACAGATGCTAAGATAGAAGCTTGGTAGCTAAGATAGATAAATCGAACTATCTTGCCTTACATAGCTTCAAATAGCTACTTAGCTAAGATAGACAGAACTAGCCTGTGCTAAATAGCTATAAATAGCTAGATAGATAGAACTAGCTAGATGGCTAGGTGGCTAAAATAGAACTAGCTTGTGTTAAACAGTTAGCTATACTTCAGTTCCCTGTCATATTTATAGTCCAGTAAGATGAGGGAACACATGTCAGAGAAAATCTTTGTTGTTTGATGTAATTTTTGACTTTTATCAGTGGATCAGAACCAGTGTTGGGTTCAGTTCATGCGCTTGGGTTCTTGTGCCTCACTGTCTCTCGTCCGTTTCCTCTGCTGTGTTTTTATCGGTTTATTTTCTCTCTGTGTTTACGACACAGACAGAGTATACGTGAGAGCGTGGCGGCCGCTCCGGCTGTGGCTTTGTTGTCCGTATCGCGGACATCAACAGTGATGACACTTTGTCCTGCAGTGACTCGCTCTTAAATCCAGCCGGGAGCATCTGGAGCGGGTTCTTAGCATCTGAATCCCAGTATGTCTTTGATGAGGCATCGAGTGAAATGGAGCCTTGTTCCTGCGGCGGCGGCGGCTGCTGGATGGTTGGTCCTCAGCCTGTCGACACAAACCCGACTGCTGCTGTGGACTTTTTTGTCTTTGTTGACGTCCTCCAGCGTTGAATGCAGCTCCTGGTGTCACTTCATTAAAACCTTTTGTCTCCTGCTCCCATCTCCACAGTATCAGTTTACCACAGAGGATTTTGCACTGAAGTTTACAGTGTAAATAAATACTTTCAACAAAACAAAATGAGCCTTGTTTCTGGGAGATTGTTTTTATTTTTGGCCTAAAAAGAAAAAAAAAAAATATCTTGGCAAGCAAGTTTTGCTCAAGAAAGATAAATATATACAGACGTGAAAAAGAAATTAAATTTAGCTTAATCAAGTCAATCAATCAAGATTTCTTTTTGCTCACAATAAGTACATTTTTACAAGCTAGCTTTAACAAGCAAATATATGAATTTCTAAGTTATAAATACTTGAAAGTTTAGTCAAGTAAAGGGAGACTCATTTTTCATAAACATTTCTTGCATGACGGGGTTTCTTTGCTTATGATAAGAAAACCTTATTGAATTTTGGTCCGTTTTCCCTCATTTCAGTCCGAAAGTGGCTGCTGATATACAAGTTCTTTAGTCAAGCCAACATTGCTTGCAAATATGTTTTTATAAAGCAAGAAATTTTAAATTAATTTAAGAATATTTGACTTAATTCTACAATAGACCAGGCGATTTAGAATAGGCCATTTTCGCAGTGTAAAGAAAAGACGAAAAATGTTACACGACAAATCAGACTCACTTCATTCCCTACACTGCATAAACAGTCCTTCTAGAAGTAAGTCGGTATTCTTAAATGATTTAAATTCTCCTTCTTTTCAGAAAAAAACAATTTTGCCATTGGCTTGAAGGAAATTTTACTCCGCGAGAATATTTTAAACTTGCTTGTTATGCATTATATATAAAATGAATGGACTCAGTCAGGTTAAAGTTGTAAAACATGTAGAAATTTTCCACTATTTTAAAGTCCTTGTAATAAACTGTAGTTGACTATTAATAAGGTGTTTAAAAGACATAAGAAGCGTCTCATAAACATAAATAAGTCCATATACAGTAACCAATAAAAAGCATAATAAACGCATTTTTATGGATTTAAAACATATACAGTATTTATTCCATCTTTAAAAAACTGTTTAATAACAACGTGACTGTAGAACTGGTAATAAAATCTTATTTAACATTTATTATTTATTAGTAGCAACTTTATAAACTCTTAGTAGTATTTGCTCACATATTTTGTATATGTAATGAACTTAAATATGAGGTTTATTATTAATAATAAGACTTAATAAGTGTTACTATTTTACAGTACATTCATTTACACCCACTTATCATATTATGGTAAATGACAGTAATGAGTATCAGAACTCAATAATGCCTTATAAACCCTTTATTTTGCACGTATTAACAGACCCTTGAAAGTGGTTTATAAATAGTGTATTAAAATGTTGAGCACATGAAATGTGTTTCCACATGTTTCCAAGTTTAAATGAATTTAAAAGTTATTATGGTGACAAATTATCTTGTTTATGACACTGAAATGAAAATCATTATAAGGGTTGATGAAAAGTCCTCCAAAATATAGAGATGCGATGAAATTCCCCCTTTTGGCTCTTTTATGGCATTAAGATAATCTTTATCTTACTTTCTATCATTTTTACACAAAATTAATAGGGGAAAAGACACATTTTGCTCATAAAGCATGTTTTTTTCTTGAATGAAAGTTGGAATAAACCAGTTAATTGGAGTGTTAGATTATTTTATGAGCAGAAAACAAACTTGCTGTTGAAATAAAACTGGTATTGGCAGTAAAATAGTGATTGAATCATGACTCAGGCTTTAGTTGTTGCTTCTGCAGAATAAACAATCAGTGATGGATGAATATGTGATCCGGATGATTCATGCGTTGTGTTCATGCGTTCCGGGTGAATGAATAACTCAGTCACTCACCACACAGAGTGAATAGTCCTTTTTTTTTTTTGATCAGCTTTTTAAGTAACAGCATCACAGGTGTTGTCATGACGACGGAAACTATAGAGGTTTGAAGATGAGCAGCTGCTGAGCGGATGACGGAAACAGAAGAAACACACACACACACTTGAGCTGCTTCTCTGTGTGTGTTTGCTCTCTCTCTGTGTTGACTCAGCAGGTTTTGACTGAAAGTGACCCACAACTGCAGTGTTTTAGCTTCACTCAGCAGGAATTTAACTACTCACATCCACAGACTGACGATGGGAAAGGTTTACAGTGCAGCTATATGATCAAAAATAAAAGTTTGGGTCTTAATTGCCATTTTATTTTCATTTCTTTGTCTGTCCCTTTCCCACTGTCCACATGTTATTTTATTTTCTGTTGAGGTAATACTTTTATTTTTGCTTTAACCAAATCAAGGGTAAATGCGCACACCAAACTTTTTTGCGTAACATTAGTTTTCTGATGTTGAATAGTTATGAAAGAAGACATTTAAATTAAATTATTTAAATTATTTAAATTATGTGGTTTGGCTGTGGAGCAGCGCCCTCTATAGGCAGATCTCTAATTGTTAACGTGATATTTCAAGAACTGGCACACAGTCAGGTCTTCATCTCACGGTTAGACAGACTTTTCCAACAGGAAACTAAGGTTTGCAAACCACTCACTCTCCCACACCAAAGTCCATAGAGAAAATCAGTGATTTTTACATCACAGCACACAGGAGTTGTTGATCCACTGCTGCCTCTATCAGTAACTTCAAATGTGTTATTTTGGGACTCTGGCATTTGAAATCCATTCTCCTGATTTACCTCAGATAAAGGAACATAGGAACATAGCTAAAGACGTGAACATATGCTTAAGCTGATGTAGATTTTATCCACTCAATCTTTTGTGAAGTGTTTAAAATAAACTTTTTTTATCACACCACACCTGACCAGTCCATAGAAAAAAAATCTGTGATTTTAGCTTGCAGGGACACAGGAGCAGCTGGTCTACTGCTGCCTCGTGTGGTCAGTTTGAGGTAAATGTGAACAAACGATTTCAAACACCCAAGTCACAAAATAAGACAGTGGAACTTGCTGATGGAGGCAGCAGTGGATCAGTAACTCCTGTCTGCTATGATGCAAAATTACCGATTTACTCAATGGACTTTGGTGTGGGAGAGTGAGTGGTTAAAACACTTCAGTCTCAAGTCAGTAAAGTCTGTCTAACAGTGAGATAAAAGATATTAACACATTCTAAAGATACCGTAGACATATCAACACGTCATTTCGTTGGTTTCAAGATCTTATTTATGTTTTCCATTTATGCTCCGTGTTTTAGATCGGAAATAAACTTTCATCAAAAGATATCCTCAGGTTTTAGACTACAATCAATTAAGTTGTGCTTTTGGACACTGTGCTTCAGTTGGACTTATCCTGAGTTGAACGGGTGAGTCTCTGGCTCCTCCTCACTCATTCACTTCCTCGAGGCTCCACAAAGTTGTGTCGTCTTTAACATTCACTCAGTGTCTGCTGGTGTCGACAGGTGACGCTGGGAAAACGCTCTTTGTTGCCTCTTGTACTCATCACCTCCCTCTCTCCCTCTCTCTCTCTCCCCAGGCTGCTGTTTTGTCACGTTTTATACGAGGAAAGCCGCCCTTGAAGCCCAGAATGCACTGCACAACATAAAGACCTTAACAGGGGTGAGTGTGTCCTCAATTCTCCTCTAATCGCACATTTCCAGCATATCACCCTGAGGCGGCCCCGCCCCCACCCGTCTGTGTGTGTGTGTGTGTGTGTGTGTGTGTGTGTGTGCGTGTGTGTGTGTGCGTGCACGAGTGTGTGGCACTGATGCCACGGTGTGTTTGCAAGCTCGAGTGGCTGAAAAGTGTGAGCAGGTGAGGAAACCGGCTCTCGTTGGGAGTTTGCGAGAGAGAGAAAGTGTGAGTTTCTGAACAAACTTTCTTCTTGTAAACAAAAAAAACTGTTCTGTTTTAAAACATTTTTGTTTTCCGGTGTTTTCACTGTGGGGAATGCGCTCTGTCTCGCTCTCGCTTAGTTTTCATCCTCAGACGCCTCGACATCATTATTCCAGCCGGCACCTGCTGGCAGCCGAGCTCGCTCTGCATGTATAAAAGGCCTCTTCACTGTGTCACCTGTCACTTTAAAAAAAAAAATCCTTTTTCCTCACGTTTTTCTCACAAATATTCAGTTTGTCTCCTGACAACCAACGTGAGGGAGAAGCTAAATAGTTCAACTGCTCACGCTAACACACGAGTAAACTCTGCGGCTAAGTTAGCATCACTGGATGCCAAGCTAACATGTTGTTTTGTGGTAGTTTGCGGCTACCAGTCTCGCGATACAGAGGGAGTTAGCAAGGTAGGTAGCATCGCAACACATTAAACTAATATGTTATTTAGTGAACAGTAGGCTGCTAAAAGCCTGATTGTAGAGCGGGAATGGAGCAACATAGCATCAGCACGCAGCAGGCTAATGTGTTGCTTTTTAAACACAAGACCAACTTGTTTTTTGTTTGTTATCAGCTAACAGTCTCACTATAGAGCAGGAATAGATTGAGTTAGCATCACTGCATACCGAGCTAACACACTGAACACTGTCTGTGGCTAACAAGGTGACTATAAAACTGGAATGTAGCAAGTTAGCGGTAAACACGCGAGGCTAACATGTTGTTTTGTGGACACAAGATCAACTTGTGTTGACCGAACGTCTAACAGTGTCACCGAACAGAGGGAGCAAGTTAACATCATCTCACACCAAGCTGATGGTTCTTCACTGGATGCTGTAGCTGTTTTATTGTAGCTAACAGTCTTTCCATACAATGGGAATGGAGCAAATTATAGTGTGGCTTGAACATGTAAGAGGCAGCACATTATTATTTGACTTGGGATCTGGCAGAAGAAATTTCAGTGTCTGCCGCAACTTTGGCTCCTACAGTTATGAGTCTAGAAACAGATAATTTGGACTGAAACAACCTCTGGTCAATGATTCTAGTCTTTTATTTTCTGCTTCTGACTGAGACTCTCCTAAAACACACCTGCACTGGCTTGTTTTCCTGCCTGTGCATGTCTGTGCACCTGTTTATAGCCTCTCACTACAAAGGATTGTAATGATGTCTTCTCCGTTATTGTTCGCTCCTGCAGCCCAAGAGAGCAATAGAGGAAGTAGGTCGGCGTTTCCTCACACCCTCACTCTTTCTGAGCCCTGTGTGGATATTTAAAGGTCCCCAGATCCCTCGGAACAGCTCGGGCTGTTGGCTGCGTCCCCGCCTGGCTCCTTGGCTGCAGCAGCAGCTAACTGGGGCCTCATCAGTTGAGCGCCTGCTCTCACTTTGCTTCTGTCAGTTGGATCAGTGAATTGTCCTCCTGGGCAGGACGAGATGGATTCTGTGAATCCCGTATGAGCTGTATGTGGGCTTTTGCCCGGATTCCCGATTTGGAGTCAAGCGTGTTGTTTTGCACAGAGTCACCGTGTTAATTGCTTGTGGAATAAGTGTCTTCAGTTCGCTCTGTTTTCCCTGCACAGTGAGAGTTAGCCACTTATCCCGTGTTGGAGGTGTGAAAACGCCCCGAGGAGGAAACGCACTGCCACAGTCTGAGGATTAGAGGAACATGAAATCAGCCTTCTTCTACAGCAGATCACCCTCCCTCCGTTCTGCACGGTCTTCCCTACTCTTCTGCTGCTTCTGCATCCTGCAGACTCTCTGCTTGGGTTGTTGTTGTTTGGGTTCGGGGCTTTTTGAAGTCAAGTGCCAGACAATTTGGATTGTTGCAGCAGGCGAGAATGAAGGTTTAGTTCCAGATTTGGTGGAAGGATCTTTTATGTTGCTATTGTACAATTTTTCCTACCACAGATATGTGTGAGCTCACGATTCGGAAGCAATAGTAAATCATTTATTTCTGTTTACAGACATATTAAGTGTGCTGCATTTGGCCAAATTGAGGGTGATGCTAGTGCTATGTTACCATCATGGTACAGTACAGTGTGGTTTGGTATGGTAAAGTCCTGGGACAGGCCTGCGAACAGTACCTTTCTTGGACACAACAGACAGCAATGCTTTTTTCAGTTTCAGTTTTTCAGTTCAAGACAAAGTCAAGCTTTGTATGAGAGCAGACTGCGGGCGTTTGCCTCGACTTCCATGGGATTTTTTACACAGATCGTTTTTTGTCGCCCAGTCATCTGACTTTCATGGGTGGAGCCGGTCTAGCTCCATCTTGACCGTACCTTGCCATTTTATTCTGGCAAACCAAGGGAAAGGTGCCAAAGAATGGAATGGTTGAGGTCGGTTCTTTTGCTACCATTCCTAGTGGAAACACAAAAAAAATACGTACCATACTAAACCAAACCAGCATAGCAATTTCCTGGTTGCGAATGTGGAGGGTTAGCTTTTGTTTCTAATAAATAAAACAATGTCATCCTACTTGTATAAAATGCTATCACACAGGCTACTGTACATGATTTTTTTACATTTAATTCTGCTTCTAAATGGACCATGATATACAGAATGGAAGACCTGAAACTAGTGAAGTTCTCTCAATATTCGTGACAACAAACATAATCTTAGGGAAATTATGTTTGGAAGTCTGGAAGTGTCGTCTGCTGCCCGGTGGATGTTTCATTTTGTTTCCCCTGTATGGAGTGTACAGATGTAATATTTCCTGTTGTTTGTAAAAAAGGGATTCCAGGCTGTGAAGACAAACTCAACCCATATAGATACTGTTTTCCGCATTAACACACATTTAGTAGATTCTTCAGGTACTGATGTACTAACTTTGTAGGAGAATGTCAAAATAAGCAGAGTTTGTTGCTGTGAAGCTTCTGAAGGGACGTGAAATTAAAACTGTCGGCTAAACCTGAGACGACATTGATCTCCAGCAAAATATGTGTGTGATTAAAACGGCTTCATATTCATCACGTCAGAGCTGGACAACACTGACTGGCTGACATCCATTTTTCTAATAAAGTCCAGTATTGATAGACGGATGCGGTTTGAAAATGTAATATAGAGGCGATAAATACAGTCGAGAAAACACAGAATCAATAGTGACATGACGACAGTTCGTCTGAGTGGTTCGTGCCGTGTTTGTTTGCAATTTTAAACAGGTTTCACTGCAGCTTGAAATAAAGCAAGGGCAGGAAAAAGTGACGATGATGAGCGAGGAGGCTGAATTAATTGCTGAACGAGACAAAAGCGAAGCAGACGTGCGCAGGGATGAATAGAGCAGGGAGGTGAGCAGAGGTGATGGGCAGATGGACAGGAAAAAGGTGGAGTGGAACACTCCAGCACGCTCGAGGGCAAAGCAATAAACAGGGCCGCAGTTAAAAACCAATACCTGCTTATTAACTTCCCCACTCTGTCGGCTTGTAAAAAGCCTCTGGAACAATGTTTGTATTGGCTCTCTTCTCCTCCATCGCTCTGTCTCTCCTTCCAAAACTAAGGCTCTAACAGGGAGAGATACAATCAGAGTAGAAAGATGGACGAGAGCCAAATCACAGGGAAAGTGCATCTCTGGGGTTGGCAGCCATGTTGGTGCAGAGGCCATTGAACGGCTGCCATGTTTAAGAGAGAAATAAAAGAATATTTAAGTAGGCGATATGAGAATATTTTTTTTTATATCATTCAGTATCGAGATACATCACTATATAAATCTAATCTATCGCCACATCCTGGTTGGAGAAAATGGACTTTGGTGTGGGAGAGTGCGTGGTTTACAAACTTCAGTTTTCCACTGACGAGGTTGTGTTTCATATCATGAAACAGCAGTAAATCATTTTTATTTTAACAAAATCTCAAAAAATAAAGTCAGCTCAGGCTTAAATATCAAGGTCAGAAAAAAAATCTACATTATTGTTATTGTTTTTTTCCATTACATGGGTGATTTTAGACTTTCTCTTGCCTTCATTTTGACTCTGCTCCTGCATCACAACAATCACAACAGCACTGAGTTCACCAGGTGGAAGAAGTTTTGAAAAGGACGAAACAAAACAAAACAAAATAAGGACATCATTTTTGCAAAACAAAACAACAACATGTGCAACAAACACACACAAGTCTTTTCACTGACGACGGGAAAGAAAAGAACAACAGCTTTGACTAAAGTCTTTTCTAACGACCTGCTAATGAAGCTCCGGAGGGGGTGGAGACTAAGCGTGTGTGTGTGTGTGTGTCTGTGTGTGGCCTGGAGAGCAGTGTGCGCACACACACACACACACACACACACACACACACACACATACAAAGACCCCCACCATGACCCATCTATCGTGAAAAAACATGCTCTGTTCCCCCAGAGCGACTTAAAGCCATAAGGCCCGCCTCCTGCTGCACGGACTGATCCACGCCCCTGCGTGACTCTTTGATACACACACACACACACACACACACACACTTTCTTTTTGTGAACACAAGCATATGCCCTGACTTTATTGCATTACTTTTTTTAATTTCCCCTTCCTGATCCACTCCACCCTCTGTGCTAACAGACACACACACACTGGTTTCCATGACTTCAGAGGACATTGCATTCACTTACATTAATTCCCTGAAGACTTACTCTAACCTTAACCATACTAACTAGTGCCCTCACCTTAACCTAACCCTAACATCAGCCTAACTTCAAAATGTGTCTTCACCTTAAAATGTAGTGATTTATGTTATGGGGACTTGACTTTTGTCGCCATAATGTGACTGTGTAAACAGATTTAGGTCCCCACAACATAAGGAATACCAGGTACACACACACACACACACATTAAAGCCTGTCAGAAGGTTGTTTGAGATTTTCCACTAAATTGAACTCTTTCATTAGCAGCTGTCAGATGTCTAAATGCCCGCTGTCTCACCCCCACCTCCACCCCTGATGCCTGCAGAGAAGGGCCCCGGGGCCCCCCCCCCCCCCACACACACACCCCTCCTCTCTCGTTGTCTGAAGCTGGATGATGATGATGGAAACATGGAAAAGATGAAGGCAGGGAGTGAGAGCTGATCTAGGACGTGTCCTCTGGAGTTTTTCCTCCTTCATCCTTAGTGTTCTGTCTCTCTCTACGTCTTGGCCTCCATCCCTCCCTCTCGCTCCCTCTCTCTTTTGTCCTCTTCAGTCTCTCCCTCTCTCTTTCTCTTTGAGAAAAAGGATGAAAAAGCTCTTTGATTCATAGTTTTCTCTCAAGGATATTTCACTCTGACAGTGAAGGCAGAGAGAGAGGGAGAGGTGATGGGAGTACACGTGTGTGTGTGTGGGGGGGGGGGGAGGCCGCAGACACGATCAGTCGAACCCTCGTCCTCCACGTGGGCGGATCAGAGCATTTGTCGAGTGCCTGGTTTGATAAGGAACGCGGGGCTCATTAAAGCTGCTGTCGCACTGAGACCACACACACACATGCACGCACACACATGCACACACTCACTCAGGTCCCCACCTCCCTTACCTTTTTGCTGGCAAGATAATTAGTGACGCTCCACTGCAGGAACACAGGCACAACTTTTTGTGTGCGTGCGTGCATCACATCAAAGGCCGTCATCAAAGTGAGTGTGAGCTCCACTGAGGTTAAAGTTTCAATTTTCAATCCCAAAGACAAAAGTCATATAAAGGGTCATTTCTCTCTTTTTTTTCACGTTGAGGGACACGGTTGTGGACTGTATAATGATCATGTGACTTTATAAAAGTGATGTGAGGTAAATGTGGTTCTTTCATGTCGACGCTGCTGCTGCTGTGGTCTCAACACTCCGACTGTTCAGCCTTTGAAAGAAGCTCCGCCGCTTTTTCTTTGACTCCAAACATGGTGTGTTTACTGAATCTCATGATGAAATACTTTTATTTTTCTGACTTATGATGCGAGGATGTGGAAATAGAACATGTCTGATCACATGATCTTATTGTTGGTGATGGAAGTCCAAATATCGGATATCGGATATTGACTATGCAAAACATCGTAAACAGAGTTGAATCAAGAGCATAATAGATTTTTTCTTAGGAAAGTTTTCATCATTTTATGGACATTTAAGTAGACAATTATTGTTTTAAAGGGATAGTACAGGTTTTCTATGCTGAAAAGTAAGTGTGGTGGACATCAACACCAATAAAAAAAAGATTTTGGCTACTTAAGAAAAGACTCTCCTAATAAAATGTATGTTTATATCTACGACACCTTAAGAATATTTTCATGTCTATGTCATTGTTAGAAAGATTTTCACCAGGAAATGACTGATTTTCTCTATGGACTTTGGTGTGGGAGAGTGAGTGGTTTACAAACTTCAGTTTCCTGTTGGACAAGTCTGTCTAACAGTGAAATAAAGACGTGAACATATTAGACTTAAGCTGACTACTGTATAGACCAGTGCTTCTCAGAAATAATTGTTTTCCAAAAGTTTTATGTTTTTTTTCTTAAATTCATAAAAATATTATTATTATTATTTGTATTTTACGCTTTGCATCCAGTCTCAACATCATTCATCAGCAAACAGACACCGTATAGTAAAATCCTTGTTTTTACACAAGCAGCAGGAAAATGTCTGTTGTTTACTCTGCTGTGACTCCTGTAAACATGTCACTGCGACATCACAACAGCTACAAATCACCGACAGTTAGAGCAGCTGATTCTCTCCTCCATCAGCTGTAAAGGCTAACGGCAGCTCAACCTTTGCTCTGGTCAAACCGACCGCTGTGACCACACCGGGTCCAGAGCAGCAGCAGAAGCAGCAGGTGGTGCTGAGCCTGAAAACAGCGGAAATGTGGCAGCGTCAGATATTAAATGTCTCATTTACTCCAGAGTCATGTGTCATGAAACATTTATGTGTTTTAGCCTGGAGGTGATTATGCAACAAGCTGAAAGGTGAGAACTCGGACAAGTGATGTATAAAAAAGCCCATTAGAGCTGCATGTTTTAAATATGCATGTGCGTGTGAGTGTATCCTGCTCAGCTACACACATATCATTTAAAAAGACAGTTATTTTTTTGTGAAGCATGGTTGTATCACGCTCTCTGGTTGCAAGGACACAGAAAAACAGGTTGTTAGACAGACTTTTCCATGGGAAACCGAAGTTTGTAAACCACTCATTCTCCAACACCAGCGTCCATAGAGAAAATCTGTCATTTTAGCTTGCGGGGACACAGGAGCTGCTGGTCCACTGCTGCCTCGTGTGGTCAGTTTGTGTCACTGAGGTAAATCTGAACAAAGGATTTCAAACACCAAAGTCACAAAATAAGACATTTGAAGTTACTGATAGAGGCAGCAGTGGATCAACAACTCCTGTGTGCTGTGAAGTAAAATCACTGATTTTCTCTATGGACTTTGGTGTGGGAGGTAGATCTTTCTGCCAAGCATCAAAAACTTGAAGTATCAACCCTGAAGTGTCACTTAAAATTTATAATTTATTTTCCCTAGTTTACCTTGAGGTTAACTATCATCATTATTCAGTCATTACTCATGTACCATTATGAAATCATGAAGACATGAGGAAATTAGATGAAATATAATACTGTACAGTATTTATGTTTGAGGAAAGTTGTAAAATCCGATTAGACCAAACACAAGAGGATAATGAAAGACTAATTAAATCTATGATATCTTAAGAACATGTTCACGTCTTTATCTCACTGTCAGACAGACTTTTCCAACAGCAAACTGAAGTTTGTAAACCACTCACTCTCCCGCACCAAAGTCCACAGAGAAAATCAGTGACCTCAGTCAGTTCAAATGTCTTATTTTGTGACTTCGGTGCTTAAAATCCAGCATTCAAATTTGAGTGAGTGGTTTAGAAACCTCAGTTTCCTGTTGGAAAAGTCTGTCAAACAGTGAGATAAAGACGTGAACATGTTCTGAAGGTATCGTAGACTTAAAGTGAGGTAGAGTTTACTCACTCTCTTGTTAAGTGGCTGAAATCAGTTTTTCCTGTCAGGGAGTCTGCTGGTGCTGATTTTGATTATCTCATACAAGCACACTTTAAATGAAAAACTCGAACCACTGATGTAAGTTAAGGAAAAATAACAACAGAAGCTCTTCATCTCACACACACACACACACACACACATACTCCCACAGCGGCATCATTACAGAGGCTTTTTTATCAGAATCAATTCAATTAGCAGCTGTAATTGCTATAGCGAAACACAAATGCCATCACAAACAGGACTAAAAGAAGACAAACCTCATCGACGCACCATCCATCACTCTCTCTCTCTCTCTCTCTCTGTGTGTGTGTGTGCTTATTTAACTAAAGAAATATTAATCGCTTGTTTCAAATTAGCTCTCCTCTCCCCGAGTTTGCGTCGGTGGCTAAACATATTGACTCGCCGCTCGGCGAGGGAAGAGTAAAGGAGGGAGGGAGCACTAATGTAAATGTAAATGAAAGCTAACTATGTTAAACACTTAGAGTCGTTAATGTGGAGACACGACGATGCAGCGTAGTTAATGTCAAATCCCTCAATCCTTCTGCTCACACATGCGCGCGCGCGGGTGAGCTTTGGGTTAATTGTTTACGGAGGTAAATTAAGTAGAGATGATGTTGGCTAACTGTTGGTTAAGCAGTGCTAAGATGAGGGATGTTGTCGACGACGGTTTGCTTGATTGTCCTTTGTTTCCGGGCAGGAAAGAGGAGGAGAGACTTTATTCAGGTAGTTTTTCGGTGTGTTATTCGTTTTCAGTGTGCTTTGTGTTCACGTTACAACCCCGTTGTAGCCGCTTCGATTATTCCTTTTTAATCATTTCTTTCTTTTTCTTTCACGTACTCTTTGGGTCTGACCTTACCGCGTTTTGAGGCGAGTCGTGGCCCGCGTTAAACTCAGCTGAGTCTCTACAGCAGGGGTGTCCAAACTTTTTTGCAAAGAGATTTGGTGAGGTTAAAATGTGTGGGGGCCGACCCTTCAGCCTGACATTCTTTGAACCATTAAGCTTGAATGCATATTCATTATTTGTTGAAATTTTTATTGCAAATGTCTTACTTTAACACAATTTCTTCAGACAGAACACAAATAAATCTTGGTGAAGTTTTTTTTTTACCAAAATCACTCTTCTAAATTCACTAACTTCTAATACTTCTAACCCTATGTCAACAGGAAAATAACACTGTTATCTTATTCGGGGCCATATAAATTCGTGTATCACTCGTTCTTTCGTTTTTCAATTGACCATCCAAATCAAAAAAAGGAAAATATGCTTTTTGATTTTAAATCAGATATTAAAAACCAAATTTCTTTCAATTATAGACTCGGATCAAATATACAAAATAGAAAAACGGGCTGCCAGACGGAATTTGATTGATTGAAGGGTCACGACGAGAGTAGGCTACGGCCACAGTTTACTGCCATCTTCTGGTGAAATATAAAATAGCTTTTTTGTATGCGTGTACCTAATACAGTGGTCGACAGTGCTGGCGGGCCGTATATTATTGATTTTTTTTTACTTTATAGCAGAGAATGGAAACCGCACATAAATGTGCGCTTTCTTTTCCTGGGTCTTTGAACATTTTGGTTATATTCTGCGGTTGACTATTTAGAAACCAGGCAGTGGACACACAGAGGTTAGACAGGACCCGAGTCTACGGGAGAACAAAGCAGGACAACCTGGAGTACAAGTCACATGATCTGCTCACTGTCTGGAGGTCAGAGAGTGTATATGTGTGTGCGTGTGTGTGTCGGTCACAGATACTGCATCCCAACTGTGAGGACCATCTGTCTGACTTTGACCCAGAGGGAGCAGAGAGTCTGTGTGTGTGTGTGTGTGTGTGTGTGTGTGTGTGTGTGTGTGTGTGTGTGTGTGTGTGTGTGTGTGTGTGTGTGTGAGAGAGAGAGACGGGTTTTTTTCTTCCAAAAATCATAGTGAAGCATGAAACACATATGTATGATACTCAGATATTTCTCTCTACACCTAAACACACACACATGTTACCACCATCTCTGTTGTCTCGTCACTCCCCAGTCTGCACCAGAAACCCAATTTGTTCTGAGCACATGCTCAGTCTGGCTACTTTCTGTCCAAACAATTTACGCAACTGTTAGGGGATTTTTAAATGAAATAACTTCATATGCAGATTTTTACTAGTATTCTTATGTAATGCACGTTATGTTCATGTTGCATGTTCTGACAGGACTTTATTTTCGTCAACTCAGCCTACTTCCTTTCGTCCTGGCCTTCAGAATAAGAGACACTGACTTCTGCTTTAACTACTTAGTGTATAAACCTTTTGCTTTGACAGTTAAAAAGAACTTACAGTAAGTTATTAACACATTTTTTTAAATAAAATAATTAGTTTCTTTTCAGTAGTTCATTCCACAAAGAGTTTTCTGGTACAGAATGTGCTCCAAGCTAACAGATGAGTCAGCAGATTTGTTTTTATTTTGTATTCGTCCACATGATGCTTTCGGATAATTTCGTGTTGCGATATTTTGCTCAGCGGGACAATTTAGTTTTTCACACCAAAACAACAACAAAAAAATCACCGTTTTCTTCTGATGAGCAAAGGGTCCCTCTGCCGGACTAACTGGATAATTGCCAGTCATTTGTAGACTATATTTTGAACTAAAGGTTTGAAAAGGTATCAGAATCAGATTTTCAGCAAGTTTTAGAAATTCAGCGAGTATGAATGTAGAATATATGTGTGTGAGGAGGGTGATTGGAGAGACTTTCCATAACTGGAGGGTCATAAAATCCATCTGGACTGTGATCCCCGCGGTGTAATGTGGAGCGCATGGTTGTACTCATTTGTGAATATCTGCTGTGGATTGGACGAGGTGATCTCACGACTTTTTTTGCCTGTGACTTTCTACATGAATCAATATTGAGCGACAAACTCACAAAGGGCTCTTTCATCCTGGCTTCACTGTTTTCGTGTTACGCTTTTCCTGTTTTTCAAATGCGCTCCAGTAAAACACTCCATCATTTATTTCCTGTTCAGCACAGAAATGTTCAAAGATGGCGCTATAGTTATCCTTATTTGCACAGTTAAAGGAAAAGGAGGTTTTCACGCCTCTGTAAATATGAGGCTGCTGCCGGCTGTCATTAGAGTAGTTATGGAGTAAAACTGATGATAAGAGTGAAAACTGGGGGAAATGCACGTAATAGTGTGTTTCAAATGGACACAGAGATCATAATTCCCCAGTTACAAGGAAGGAGTTTAAATTCTAGTGCCTGTTAAACTTATAATTTAAATCCAATTTGTTCAAACTGCTTATGCCCAGAGATCATTGTTTGTGTCACACACAAAATACTGCCCCCTTCAGTTGTGTGGGAACATTGCTAGCTTTTTATTTATGAAATATCAAATATCACAAAGTGTGTTTGTCAAATGGATTAGCTTGCTAGCTATTGAACCTAGCTAACATCTTCTTGTCCTACTTGTGAAGTCCTCCTGAAAACCGACACACACTATTAGCATCTAGCTGCAGATTGAGTACGCGTACATATTTCTCTCAGGCAGAAACAAGGAGCTTTTGCCTACAGCATTTTGCTAACACATTAGCCGTATAGAAAGTATTGTTGTTTTTAGCATTTTAGCATCATGTAATATCCAAGAAATGTTATCCAATGCACTAGATTAGCTTGCTATAGTTATTGAGCCTTTCTAACATCTTGCTGACCTATTTGTGACGTTCTTGTTTGTGAACAGGAATGCACTATTAGCGTTTTAGCTGCTACAGAACATGGGATGTCTAGATATTTTTCATAGCACGTCTCTCTTCTTGTGTCATACACAAAGTACTGCCCGCTACTGGTCTGTGAATATGTTACTAGTTATTTGTTTATTAAGTTGACTTGCTTAGCTTGCTAGTTAGCAAACTTGTGAGGCCGATGACATCATATTTAGCTTTCACAGCGGTCGACGTTCATAAACATGAACAGGAATGAATGGAATTATCTACTAGCAATTAATGCACACGCCAAAATCTGAATCATGTGTTATTAAGATTAAAGCCGACAATCAGATTATTGGTCCTCATGTAAGTGTAGTAAATGTAACGTTAAAGAGCTCCACTCCAAACCTCTGAGACGTTCAATAAATGACAAGTGAGAGCCGAGGATAAAAAACAGTGATAATTACTCCCTGCAGACTAAGGCGAATCAACAAGTTTAATTTAATCCATTTACAAATGAACCAATAATCACCAGTGAATCTGTTTCCTTGTGCAGCGGTCGCTCGACAGCCATAAATCCAGACAAATTTTATAGCAGGTTAATAAATGTAACTGCTCAGCAGTAATTGTGGAGCAGCTAAAGAGGGAAGAGTTGTTATTCTCTGTAAAGTAGTTCTTAAAGAGGAACAAACGCGGTGGCAGCTTGTTCTGAGCAGAGTTGGCGGCGACTTTCAGTTTGCACATTAATATGTAAATTAAATGTTAATCGATTTTTCAAAGGTGCACATTTATCATGTGTTTTACAGCCAAGGCCTGAACCACTCAGTCAATCACAAGTGAGGTTTATAATGAGGCCATTCAGGTACGAGACAGAATTTTAAAATGAAAAGGTGACATTTTTCTTTAAGTGTGGAAAATAAAACTCAAACTTCTGAGTCTGGTTTTAAAAAAAGCTCTTAATTTTTTGCCAAACGTGACATTTTTAAATGCTACATTATGGGACAATGGTTTGTAATATAAACATCCTTAAAGTGTTGTTGCTGTTGTAATTTAACTTATGGTGAATTCCATTTAGGGGTGCAACTCAATTATTTTAAATCGCCATTTTTTTATCGTCTCTCATTTGTGGTAATTGTTGAAAGAATTTACTTTTTTGTCAAGTTTTTTTTTTACAATTTTCTGACATTTTATGAACCAAAAAAGAAAGTAATTTTTTTTTTCAAGTTTTTGGTTGCAGTCCTCAACAAAGAATATGTATGTAAATATGTTCATTAAATAAATTACGTAATAATTACACATTAGGATTAAATTCCTATTTTTAAGAATTATATTTTATAAAATTATATTTTCAGGATCACGGGTTTATTTGTGAACAGGAAGTAGCAATAACATGACAGGAAGTGTGTTAATCAGCCCGTTCTGATGAGACAGTTATAGTTGTGAAGCTAAATGCAGATTTAACGTGCTGTAATTTTGTTTTTTTTTTGTTTTTTTTTTGTTTTTTTGGGCTCTCGGTGCTTTTGTGATGGCGAGTCGTTCTGCCAAACTCCCGCTGTGTGCATAATGAACGGCAGACTGCAGCTGTGGGCCTGCCAGACGACTACAAACAGCACTGTGGAATTGTGGGAGAGTCGGGCTTTGTGGGTCTGGGTGGGAGCCGGAGCAGATCAAACGCGTCAACTGCGTTGCCGCCCGCTGGGCATTCTGGGTACACAGACCTGAGGAGGAGGAGACGCTGGAGAGGCAGACAGAGTTTCTCTACCTGTGTGGTTGATGTTTGTTTACGTGTGTGCGTGTGTGCGTGTGTGTGTGTGTGTGTGTGCTGTTGGCAGGTCTTTTCATGAATGAGTGACAGCAGAGAGCTGAATTCTGTCAAAGCTTTTGTGGGTTTTTTGTTTTTAGAGGACAGACTTTGAAATGGATTAACAAGAAGTGACATGTGACGTCCAATTTTTTTATTTTTTTTTTTTTTTACACTTTTCTCCTTTTGATGTCACTTCAACACACACATGCGCGAAACTGTGCTATGACTGCAATCTGAAGTGGTTCCTGTCCGTCCAGTGTCTGTAAGGCCTCAGTTAAAAGTTAAAACTCCCAAGTTTTTTGAAATGGAGTTGCATGAAGTAGTTACACAGTCAGTGCTGACTGTGCCGTGAGCACCTCCTGTTGCTGAGATGCTGAAGATTCACTGTAATAGAATCTGCATCAGTTTAAGTCTACAATATCTGAAGAATATTTTCACGTTTTAATCTCACTGTCAGACACATTTTTTCAGCAAACTGAACTTTGTAAACCTACTCACTCTCCCACACCAAAGTCCATAGAGAAAATCAGTGATTTTACATCACAGCACACTGGAGTTGTTGATCCACTGCTGCTTCCATCAGTAAGTTCAAATTTGTTATTTTGTAACTTTGGTGTTGAATACCTTTGTTCAGATTTACCTCAGTGACACAAAGTGACCACATGAGGCAGCAGTGGACCAGCAGCTCCTGTGTCCCCACAAGCTAAAATCACTGATTTTCTCCATGGACTTTGGTGTGAGAGAGTGAGTGGTTTACACACTTCAGTTTCCTGTTAGAAAAGGCTGTCTAATGGTCAAAATATTCCTTTATCTTGCTGTTGGAAAGCCTTTTATCTATAAAAGTGATGTTTTTAAACCACTCACTCTCCCACACCAAAGTCGACAACATAGACGTGGATTATGACTCGCTCCAGACATTTTTTTATCATATCTATTTTGTTTTCCCAGTTTCAATCATCTCTAAAGCTCAGATCTACAGTGAAGTGTACATTTTTGTTCTTCCATTCCGTCTCTTCCTTTCTGCCTCCTCAACCGTTTACTGCCCCCATCAGGCCCATTTGGGAATTTAACCCCAGAGAGAGACAGAGGAAGAGAGGGAAGAGAGTTGAGATAAAGGTGTGTGATAGAATTGGAAGATCAAAGTCTTCTGTCACAGTGTGACTGAGCCTACAGGCATTATGGGTAAGACGGGGCACACTTGTATGGTCGCACACACACACACACACACACATTTGTGTCTAGAGTGTGATTGATACTGAGCTAGATTTGGAGAATCACTGTCGTTCATCTCTGTGCAGATCAAACAGCCACATAATCTCCCATAAAGAAGAGAGATGGAGGGAATAAGAAAGAAAAGAGACAGAGAGCGAGAGAGAGAGACTTAGCCTTTAAAAATCTCTGTTACTGAGGGAAAAAAACTGATATTTTGTAAGATATAAGTGTGAATGTAAACATCTCATCGTGTGTCGTCTGTTCCTTCACGTCTGATCTGGGACGAGAAGCCGCTCACTGGAAATAAACAGACTAAAGGTCAGCAATTTAATTGCTCTGGGTGATTAATTTGGTCGCATTGAGCATCTTTTTTGCGACCTTTCAGTATTAGCAGACTGTGGTTCTGATGCCTGCACTTCCTCTATGTGGAGACACGGATCATCAGCATGACGGACAAAAATAATGTTTTACTCATCAACTTTTGATGAAATTGTGATAAAAAGACACGATTCTCTCTTGATAATTAAAAAAAAGCAAAACATCTGTTCAGTGTTAATTTTGACAGCAAATTTTGGTTTGGTTACAATTTTGGTTAGATGACTTATGACTAAAATACCGTTCAATTTTAGTCATATTTTAATCATCTGAGATGTTTTAGTTTTAATCTAATCCACAGTAGATTTAGTTGACTAAAATCTAACGTGTTTCTTTTGTATTATTTAAAGGTTTCTCTATCATCCTCTCCATTAAATGTTATTATTATTAATGTTTGAATTTCCAACAGATATAGCTGTTTTTATATGAAACATTTTTATTTGTCTTAACAATCAAATCAAATACATTTTTCTTTTTTTTTTTTTGTTACATGTTTGTTTTAATTTGAAGACAGTAAAACGCCTTCATTTTTCACAAAGATTAGTTCTGATTGGCTCTCTTCTTATTCTTCTTCTCTTCTGGTTGGTTCTCTTCCCAGTTAGCCCTGTCCTAACATTTTCATCAAGTTTTTATGCGCTGACGAAAGTGTCAGTAGATTTCATCACAGGTTTTGTCGTATCAACTCTGTTTTTATTTCATTAACGTCCCGTTTTTGTCGGCGAAAAAAGGGGTCGTTGGAGAGCATTTTTCTTCATAGTTTTCTTCAACTAAATTAGCACTCTTAAAAGCTTGTTTTTCAAACTCTGTGAAGTTAGTCTCAAGATGGATATTCCACACATGTCACGACTATTTCAGCTCCAGCAGCGCCTGCTGTCTTCAAACTAACTTCATCTCACCGCGATCTTTACGGAGACCAGCATACATGACAGACTCGCAAATTAAGCTTCTACATCAGATACTATAAATGAGCTAAAAACAAAGTTTGATGAGCTTAGAGAAGTAGCAATGAGATGCTGCTGCCACCTTGTGGTAAAAGAAGTACTGCTAATTAGACCAGTGGTTCTGAAACTTTTTACGCTGCCTGAGAAAATACTGAGCTCTGGAAGTAACACCAAGTACGGTGGTGTAAATAGGCCGAGGAAATACAGCTACAGACTTTTCACGGGAGGCAGATTTCTTCCCAATAAGATAATCTGCTCTCTCTCATCATCCTCCACTACCTTACATATACTTCCCACCCTGGCATAGTAAATTTAGATTAAGATAGAGCAAGAGATAAGGTGACTCTCTCTTTTTTAAACCTTCATTTTTAATTTTTCTATTTTATTTAAAGCTTTGTTTTTCATCTGTTCGTCTTTTTTGATTTCATCAAGCTTGAAAGCAAAATGTAAAATCTCACTCACTCGCTCATCTTCAACCACTTTATTCTCCACATGAGGGTCGCGGGGGTCGCTGGTGCCTAATCCCAGCTGACACAGGGTGACAGACGGGCTACACCCTGAGCAGGTCGCCAGTCCATCACAGGGCCACATACAGTAGAGACATCCACTCTCACATCTATGTAAAATCTGTTTGTTTTTTAGCTAAATAATAACACTTTAGATGCATAATAACTTTTTTATGTACTGTTTTTTTCTAAAGAAAATCTGTCTATGGTCTGTTTTCACTTTATTTTTATTGAATGTTTTTATTGAAATTGTTTTTTTTTTTTTGTTTTTTCCACAGATGCACCACCCGATTCAAATGAAACCTGCAGACAGTGAGAAATCTAACGGTGAGTGGCTCCACACGCACGCGCGCGCGCACATTGCATTAATGTCACACACACATGCATCAGTAGTCTTGTTGAATTTTGCCTGGTAATCTCTGCCTCACCCGTGTGTTCACGTGACGAGAGAGAGAGAGAGAGAGAGAGCAGTGAAAAAAAAACGACTCGGGGAGAGGGAGAGAGAGAATAGCTGATCTATAAAAATATATTTTCTACGTGTGATGAATTATTGAGGTGCTTCGCGAGGACGAGGTCAGTTAAAGTTGAATGGTTTTGGCCTCATGTTGAACCAGCCTCTCTCTCTCTCTCACGTGGCTGAATATTCACACACACACGCACGCTGGTTTCCATGACTTCAGAGGACACTGCATTGACTTACATTAATTTCCTGGAGACTAACTCTAACCTTAACCATAATTACTAATGCCCTAACCCTGACCCTGACCCTAACCTAAGACAAGTCCCCATAACGTGACAGATATAGGTCCCCACAACATAAGGAATACCAGACACACACACACTGTCCTCACATCACCTTGTTTCCAAATCACATATTCCTGCAGATCCAGGTCTAAAATGATTCAACACATTCAGCCTCGTCCGATAGAGTTGGTCACTATAAACTGGAAATATATCAGCGTTTGCTTTATAAAGAAAAAAGCTGTCTCTGTTTTCAAGTTGTCAGCATATTATTCTGACTATTTATATTATTTAAAAATGTTCTATCCCCCCACTTCAAGCCCTAAGTTTCCTGCTCAATATGTAAATAGTAAAACAACTCACAAAAAAAGGATTTTCATTATGAATGAAGATTCATTTCCGCCTGGAAACCTAATACATACTTTCTCCTTCTGTGTCATTTTTCTCCGTGTGATTTTAAAGTGATATTTTAGGCTGTGTATTTGTGTTAGGTGTCAATAAATGTGTGACTTTTAGGTGACAGTAGTGACAGTGGGCAAGAGTGGGGATAAAAAATGATTTTAGCCACTTAAAAAAGATGATTTTAGCCACTTAAAAAGACTACATCAGTTTAAGTCTACGGCAGCTTAAGAATATGTTCTTAAGATATGTTATCTTTTTATTTACAAAGCAGTTTCCTGCTGGTTTCAGTCAGCTGTTTATAAGTCACTGACGATGTTTGAGTACATCACTTAGAAAAACCTGAACTGTCCCTTTAAAATTCACATACCTTGACATCATAAAACAACAGTTTCCTGCGAGAAAGAGGAGAAATTCTTTTAAAAAGCCATCATCTGCTCCACTGACACTGAAATACGGCGTTACACGGAGAGTTAACGTTAGCCCTTAATGTGTCGACTCCAATCCCGTTTCTTCCCAGAATGCAACGCTGTCGACTCCAGATCATCCGATCGGGGGAGTGTCTGCCGCGTTTGGAGAAGAAAACGAAACAAAAGACAGAGACAGTCGATCGTAACAATATCTGCCCTGTTTTCTTTCCCAATCAACGCGGAGTAAATTAATTACATCACTGTTATACTCGTGGTAATCTTCCACACACACACACACACACACACTCGCACACACACACTTATCTTGGCAGCGTTTCCCGACGGTTTGTTTCTTAAACACACAAAACAATTCAAACAGCAAAATAAACAAGTGCGCTATTGATTTCCCAGAGTGCAACAGACCGCTTATCTCTTTCGCCTCGCGGTGAGAGCTGACAGTTTCCTCATTAAAAATGAATTGGATTAGCATTACACTAAACACACACACACACACACACGGAAAAAAACACAGGAAGGCAGGAGTTTCTCGGTGTTACCTGTGTTCCTGGAGATTACACCTGAGAAGAGGGGATTGTGTCAGTGGAGGAGAAAGTGACAGGGAGGCCCACAGGGCAGGAGGGAGGAGGGCGAGGAGGACAAGGAGGACGAGGAGGACGGAGCTGTGGCGTCTCAGCCAGCACTTTGGTGTTGAGGTGATAATGAGACACAGATCAGACGACGTGATGAAACACATGAACTCTGTCGCTCTTCGTGTCTTCTCTGTCTCTTTGACACTTTCTTTTTTTTGTTGTTTGTCGTGTTTTGTTCTGTCTTGTTTTGTTCCGCTGTCGTCGTCTTCTTTTTCCATCCGTTTTTTTTTTTTTTTTTTTTTTTTAGTACACCACTAAAAATAAACACATTTTAAAGTGAGCGCCCCTGCTGCTTAGCACCAGTCTGAGACACAAGGGAAAAAAACTGATTTTAACCACATAACTAAAATCTACATCAGCTTAAGTCCACTATATCTTAAGAATATGTTCACTTCTTTATCTCACTGTTAGACAGACTTTTCCAAGAGGAAACTGAAGTTTGTAAACCACTCACTCTCCCACACCAAAGTCCATAGAGAAAATCAGTGATTTTAGATCACACCACATAGGAGTTGTTGATTCAGTGCTGCCTCATCACTAAGTTCAAATGTCTTATTTTGTGACTTAAGTGTCTAAAATCCTTTGTTCACATTTACCTCAGTGACACAAAGTGACCACACAAAGGCAGCAGTGGACCAGCAGCTCCTGTGTACCCGCCAGCTAAAATCACTGATTTTCTTAATGGACGTTGCTGTGGCCACTAGCCAACAAAAGACTCAGCTTAAGTCTACAATATCTTAAGATTATGTTCACATCTTTATCTCACTGTTAGACAAACTTTTCCAAGAGGAAACTGAAGTTTGTAAACCACTCACTCTCCTACACCAAAGTCCATAAAGAAAATTAACTATTTAACCTTGCGGGGACACAGGAGCTGCTGGTCCACTGCTGCCTCGTGTGGTCACTTTGTGTCACTGAGGTAAATCTGGACAAAGGATTTCAAACACCGAAGCCACAAAATAACACATTTAAACTTACTGATGAGACAATTGTGAATCAACAACTCCTTTGTGCTGTGATGTAAAAATTGTAATTTTATTTATGACACTTTAGTTGCCTGTTTAAGTGGCTAAAATCTGCTATTTTTGCAGGAATTAACCATTTTCCTACTTTGTACTTGCTTGGACTCACTCAAAGATTATTCACAAATTTGAATGGGTAGCCTTCAGTTTTTTTGAGTAACTTTAGTGGACAATTTGTGGACATCTTACATGAACGTCCTCCTGATGTTTTCAGGAAAATGTCCCACATATTTCTCGTCATTTCTAATCACCTTCTTCTTTTTCTTCACTACAGCGGTAGAAGACAGGAAGTTGTTTATCGGCATGGTGTCAAAGAAGTGCAACGAGAACGACATCCGGGTCATGTTCTCCGCGTTCGGACAGATCGAAGAGTGTCGGATCCTGCGAGGACCTGACGGACTCAGCAGAGGTGAGTTCCTGCTCCGACTCTCACGCCATCCACACTCTCTGCTCCTCATGTGACAATGACTGACCACAGCGCCCTCCATGGATGAAAATTACTGAAAATTCCTGAGAGTTTCGCTCAGAGTGAGTGGCTGATGACCTCTGTGTCCCGTACGTCATATATTATAAGGAATTATGTTCATTAATGATCAATTATTATAGGTATTTTTTTATTATGTATTATACACTTTATTTTATGTTATTATTTCACAAAAAAGACAACTGTAAAATATTTTTATGCCCAATTTTTGTCCATTTTTATCTTGCTTTGTGCGTGACATCCTTTGAGGGTTTAACTACAGTGACACCTGGAGGCTGCTGTGGTCACTGCAATTACATGATTCTCCTTTTTCGCTCTATATATCTCTTTTTCCTTCCTCCCCCTCTCTGTTTTTTCTCTCTCCCCCTCTCAGCTTCGTTTACCCTCCTCCTCCTCCTCTTCCTCCTCCTCCTTCACCTCCTCTGACCTCCACTCACACTCTTCACCTTCTCTGACCGCACAGTTTATCCCCACAGAGATGAACCAGGCTCAGGCTTTTTTTTTTCCACTTCTGCACTGGGTTGGTTCTGATTCATGAAGCAGAACAAAAAAAACTTTGCTAGCACTTGACCTTGCGCTGCATTCTTTACTCTCCACCTGTCGTGGTGGACAAACGCTGGAACAAGGCATCACCTTGTATCGTACATAAAAATAGCTTTGAGCGAACAAGGTAACACTAGCAACCTCACAAAACTCTCACACATGCAAACATTAGGTAGTGCAGTGTCTATAACTGCTTCAGCAGGCTAACATTTCAGCTGCCGCTAAGAACTGAGATTTGTTTTGAAGCAGTATGGCTAAATTTGTTGCTACAGTCATGTTGATGAGGACAACTGTCTTTACAATTAAATATGTTGCTACTTTTACCATCACATGAACATATCTTACTTTTGTGATGTTACATGTGTCTCTCATTATGATTAAAGCTGTCAATAAAACTAACTGGTTACGGTTAAATGTGCCACAACTATTGGCATCACTTTGATAAAGCTAACGTTAGCTAATGTTATGTTTAAATGTGTTGCTACTATTAAGATCAATGTGATAAAGATAACATTTGTTATTGTGAAGTATGTCACAACTAGCATCACTTTGAAGAAGCTAATTCTCTTTATAGTTAAATGTGTTGCTACTATTAGTATCACTTTAGCATCAAAAACTAGCTTTTGTTACAGCTAAATGTGTCACAACTAGCATCATGTCGGAAACGCTAACTCGCTTTATGGCTAAATTGCTACTATTAGTATCAGTTTGAAGTAGCTAAATAATCATAGACAACACTATTCTAAAATAAAATATTTAAAAAAAACACATCCACTACTCATTACATTGCAAATAAAACTGTAACATATCTTCTTCTGTAGTTAGCTGTACATGACTGGACTCACTTGAGTCCATTTAGCTTCTTCAATGTGACGCTAGTTGAGACACGTAACAAAAGTTAGCATTGTCAATATGATCTAAATAGTTGCAAGCCCATTTATGCAAAGGAACGCTAACAGTAGCGAAATATTTATCCATAGCCAGTATTAGCTTCTTTAATGTGATGCTAGTAGTCATGAAATATTAATTTCAACTTCTAATGTTTAATCTCAAACTGTGGAGATGGTTTTTCCCTTAGTCATGAGGTACATCGCTATTTGTGAAAAGTCAAAATCAAAAGTAATCTCAGAGAAAATGTCCCTCCCACACACACACACACACACACACACACACACACACCTGATCTTCCATCCTCCCTCCCCTCCCCCACTCCCTCCCCCCCCGTGTGGTGTCTCCGTACTGAGATGCATCTCTCTGTCCTCCTCTTCCTCCTCCTCCTCCTCACTGTCACCATCACAGGCTCCATGTCAATCTTTCCTTCAAGTATAATTGTCGTACATCATGGATGTCGTGCGTTTCCTCGTTCCTCCTCCTCCTCAAGGTTGTTTCTCGATCCAACACCAAACTTTGCCTCAAACTGAAAAACTCCCTCCTCGCCTCTAAAATCACCGCGACTGTCCCAGAATCCTGCCTCACATCAATTTGTCCTCTTTTTTCCAGACACCCTTCCCTCTTTTCCTCCCTCTCTCCTCAGCTTCTCTCGTTTGTCCTCATGAATATTTCAGACATTGTGACCACATCCCCGTCGCTGTCAAACTCTCGGAAACCTGTTAGCTGCAGAGATGAGTCTAAGAGAAACTGCTCGAGTCAGGAACAAACATCCGCAAAATAAAAACAGTCTTTGAGGATTTGGAACTCCCAGAGCTTCTCAGTCCCACTGAGCTTTGTCGTGTCTGTAAATCGCCATATCAATCAGAGGAGCTCGCCATCGACGCCATCACACTATTAATAAAATATGGATCGCACCACCAGTGGATGTGGGGGCCTGGGGAGCTACCCTACTTTCATTAAAGGACTGTTTGCTTCTCTGCTGACGACAGAATGCGGCCCGAGAGGTATTTTTAGTCCTCGAGTCAAAGTCCCGTCTCTGCGCCGGGACAAAAAAAGTAAGACAAAGAGCCAGCACTTCTGTCATCGACAGCTTTGACGTTATGAATTATGCTCAGATGACGAGTAATTCTTTATTTAAAAAGTTCAAAGTCGCTAAAGATAGAGTGGGTTGGTTTCTTTTTGTCCACTGCAGACAAATCCTGGAGTTTTTCTCTCAGACGAGAACCAATGATGTTGCCGCTGAGCAGCTTTATAAAGGAAGTCAACACCCAGAGAGGAAATGAGGGTGATGAGAACTACTTCCTGTTCGGGAACCTGGTTTGCTACAGGCTAGCTCCTGGTTAGAACGAGGAAAACACTGCAGTATAAAAATCTTCCAATGATGGGACATCGGATTCGCAGATGTTTCACTTCCCATTAAAACAACAATGGAAAGAACTCAGTACATCACAAAACTCTTCTACAAATCGTGTAATGTTTTCAATGTGTCGTGGAAGTCTCATTGTTCAAAACAACACATTTACTGTCCAAAAACATCCTGGAAAGTCCTCATAATTAAAATTGGCAAAATATCTAAAGATGGAAGGATGCTTTTAGATGACATTTCAGTCTTCATAAAAACACACTTGGATGTCCTCTGAAAAATCACAACAAATAATCCGAAAAATTGTACGTCTCACTCTTCGTAACTGCACATTGGAATGTCCTAAAACAAAACGATTTTTTTTGATGATGGGATGCATTGCTTTCCATAATGATAGGAAATAAACTCACTGAAAAGACTTCAAAAATCTTCTTATAATCTTATAATACTTAAATTTCCTGTGGAATATGACAAAAAAAAATGCAATAAATCTCGGGATATTTGAATGTCTTCAAATTTGAAAATATTCAGTGTCTCAATGACAACCCTCAAGAATGTCCTCACTTTGAAAATCTGTAAAATACCTTCTGAAGTTTAGAGGTCTTGCTAAAGCTGGAATATCCAACTCAAGAATACATAACAGATTTTATGATGTTTGAATGTCTTACGAACATTTTTCTGTCCTTAAAAACACAAATTTGACATTTGAACATCCTGAAGACTCACTATCCTCTGGAAGGTGTAAAATGTCCTCTGAAGTTTCTTCTTTTGGACCTTTTGTCCTTAAAAACAACATTGTAATGTTTTCAAATATCAGCAACAAATTTTCCTGGTTACAGAATTTGGCCTGTGAAGTGTTTTTTTTAGTGCGAACTCTGTGCCGTTAAAAACAAAATGACAAAGTGCGACTTTTTCATCATAAGTTTACTGTGGCATTAACGAAGTAACTGAGGAATTCTTTACTTAGAAGGTCCAAGTTGCAGAAACCCCCTAAAGATAGAAAAGATTTTCCTCTATTCTTTTTGCCAACGTGAGACGAACCACGGAGTTTCCGTGAGACGAGAGCCAATGACATTGTTGCTGAGCTGCTTTATAAATAGAACGCGTTGTATCCGAAACTCTGAGCGGGGCTAACCCAAATGGAGGCCCCCTGCAGAACTGATCCAGTTCTGGTGCTGCAGAGGAAGAAACGACCTCCCGGAGAATATGACAGACTGAACCTCGTCTAAAATAGAATGACCCCATTTTTCCAGCGTCCTACATCTCCAGTAAAACCAGCTCACGCAGCAGAGGTGTTTACTGGGTCAGCGCCACAGAGTCCGATGACCTTCAGTCTCCGTCACCTCGCTGATGCTTAACTACAAAGAATGTTTCATGTAAAAGACGAATAAGTTACATTCATTCAACAAATTAACATTCACCTGCACAAGAAGGAAAAATTAGGTCAAATTAAATTGAAGACGGAATCAGGTCTTTATCAAGAAAAATGACTAAAACTAAATGGTACAAATGTTGGTTTGTAGCCTCAACAATAGAAACCTGCATTTTTACATAAGCTTTGATGAAAAAAAGGATGTTAAAGATTTTGCAGCTAAAGCTGATGTGGTGTTTTAAACTCCCCAACACTCTGGTCTGAGTTTGACCCAAAAAAAACTCTTGAATCAAACCAACCGAGTAAAATTAAAGGAGGACAAAATCCTGTTAATCCCAATTCAACAAATCTTTATAACAACATTGTAACTTCAGAATATTTTCTTATTAACGAGCGTAGAGAGTGGTGTCAATCCCAAATGAGACTCAACAATCATCTGTTTTTGTCAGGCTGTGCTCCTGTTTCCACCAAACTTCTTCCTAAACCTCACAAACAAGCCCCTCCCCCTTCCCCACAAACAACCAATCACCTGCCCCTCTAAATTTGATTAGAGGGGCATTTTTGATAAAATTACTGGGATTTTTCCTCACTCATGATTGCCGCCTTCGCGTAGATTCTAAATCTCGCCATTCTCTAACCAAACTAGAAAGATTGCAACAAACGCAAAAATCTGAACTGATTCAAATCAATGTTGTTGTTTTTTTGCGTAAACTGTAGCAGTTTTTTGGCATTGTGATGTTGAGGAAAGGGAACTGATGATGAGGATGATGATGAGGAGGAGGAAACATAAAGCTGTGATGTGACTGTGCTTTGTGTCTGTGGTGTCCTGTGGTGACGGGGGGGGGGGGGGGGGGGGGGGGGCCTGGTTGTCATGACGCTGTTGCTCATTTTTCGGCTGTTGTTGAACTTGAGAAAGCTTGTCGTCCACCTGTGAAACTGTTCTTCTCTGTTTTCTTTTATAACGAGGACGTGTCCAAATCTTTTGTCTTGTTTTTGTTCTTTCTTGTCTCCTCCCTCCCTCCCTCCCTCCCTCCCTCCTTCCTTCCTTCCTTCCTTCCTTCCTTCCTTCCACCCTCCCTCCATCCCTCCCTTCTTTCCTCCTCTCCTCCCTACAGGATGTGCGTTTGTCACGTTTTCCACCAGAGCAATGGCACAGAATGCAATCAAAGCCATGCATCAGTCTCAGACTATGGAGGTACTGTACTCTTCCTTTAACTCGCTCTCTTTTTCCTGTTACGTGTGAACCTCGCTCTCCCAGTGTGTTTAATTATCTGCTTTCACCGTCTTTTAAAATCAACATTTCAACTTAAATCATCATCATATGTTCATAAATTAAAATAATGCAAACATTAAAACACATTAAATCACCACTGGGAATAAAACTTGAATAAATCATCTTTATTTGTTTGTAAATAACCTTACTAATTTACCACTGTTGTCTCTGAATTAGAAGTTTTTACACTGATATTAACTTTTTAGGTTAATATGAGTTTTTAAAACACAGAAAAATGTCCCACTGTCCAATAACCAATATCCTCTGAACTTTAGAGTTTGCGCTAACACCTAAATGTCCTTGAAAATCTGCAACAAATCTTCCTAAGTTGGACATTTTGCGGGCATTTTCTTGTCCATAAAACCACACTGGAATGTTTTTACAAATCTGCAACACATTCTTTTGTCAGAATTTGGCCTGTGAGGTTTTTTTGTGTGTGTTTTCAAGTGTGAAGTTTTATCAGAAACTGAAAAGTTGAATTGGAATTGAGGAATTCTTTACTTAGAAGGTTCGAGTCGCAGAAACTGTCTATAGACTCTACAGAAACTGTCTTTTAACGATTCTTGAGTGGATAACAGGTTAAACATGTCAGTAAATATCAACAGTAATAGATTATAACTAGCAGCAGAAACAGAATAAAATTCCACATGTGCTTGTTAATGTTCCTCAGTTTTACAATTTCACAGTAATTACTGCAGCTCTGAACCACAGAACAGGACTGGAAAATAGAGTTTGGTTATTGTCTTGGCTCGATTTCACCCAGCAGTCTGAGATAGAGACAGATTGTTAGAGAGAGAGTGTGTGTGTGTGTGTGTGATCGGTGGCACATACTCACATGTCAGGATGAAAAATATGGAATGAAGCCGCCCCGGCCCGGCGCCCTCTTCATTGATGGTCCTGTCACTGTCATATCCATTCTCATTACAGCCGTGACATTCAGCTACAAACACACACTCACACGTGACGCTGGCTGAATGGCAGGCTCTCATGAAAGTGGAAATGAATGGGTGAGAGAGGTAATTCACCGTTGAAACTCTAAACACACAGACAGACGAGAAGCTTGTGTTTGTTTTTGTCCATTAGAACAGACTGTATTTAGTGATAGTGAACATGACTCAGCTGACTTTGATAAAAGGCTGAAACACCTGCTGATGATTATTTATGTCACCACACCGTCAGTGGTTTACCAAAGTAATCCGCCATTGTTGTATCAAGTCTAAGGGTCATCAGATATGTGTTTTCAGTAAAAAAAAAAAAAAAGAAATAGATTAAAATTGCCACCAAATTCGGTATTTAAATGTTTTGCAGTCTTCTTATCCATAAAAGACATCAAAATATCTTCATAACAACAAAAAAAAAGTTTGGACATCGCATGGACGTCCTTTGTCTCTTATTTGAACTAGCTATCACATCCAAATGTCTTCGTAGCACTGTAAAAATACACAACAAATATTAAGACATTTGGACTTTTTGCAGATATCACAGGAATATCCTCGTAACACTGCAAAAATCTAATATTGCCATACAAATCTACAAAAAAAATGTATGTTGCAAGTTTTCATAAAATTTTGCAACCAATCATCTGATATGTGGACATCAGTCTCATGGACATCTAGATACCCTGGAAAAATCCACAAGTAGATCGGAATGTCTTGTGAGGAGAACGTCTTAATCTGAAAAATACATTGGAATGTCCTCATATTACCATTTACAATCTGCGAGGTGCATGAAATTCTGTCTACAGTACGTAAAATACATATAAATGTCTTAGCAACATTACAATAGTCCAATAGTTGGACCTCTTGTAGACGTCTTGTTATCCATAAAACACAGCTAAATGTCACGCACTGTAGTGAACTACATCAAAATAGAGTGAAAGTCATAAACAAGCATAATCTGGGAGAAAATGTGTTCCTTATGAAAAAAGGTTATTTGTGTAGAAATGTAACTTTTGAGAGACAGGACTGTGAAAACATCTGCTGTAGATGATTTAGAGGAAGAATTCGAGCTGCTTCATGATGAAAACACCGACATCCGTCAGCGAACCCGAGACATTTGTGTCAAACTGCAGCAAAACAGACCAAAAAAACAAGGTGTCAGAATCAGAATGCAGCGTTTTCCCTGCAGAAACAGTTTTCCTGATGAGACGCTGTTTTCCCTCACAGCACTTTTATTTTCTGAAGATGTGAAAGTCGAGCAGCTTCAGAGGGAAACTGAAAATCTCTCCTGACACCGGATCAGAAAATAAACCCACCGACGCTGGGCTAATGGCACGTTATTATCCAAAAAATATGAAACCAGAGGCTTTTAACAACAAAACACAAGCAACTTATTTTTACGACTACAAATTAACATCTCTCCTCTGGATGGCACTAATTCCTATTTTTTATTATTTTTATCACCGGGTTCAGTGTATTTTTAGTTGTTAACAAAACACAGTAGAGTCGTGAAATAATTTTGTGCCCACAGAGAGGTAGAGTCATTGTGTCGCCCCCTGCTGTTTGTGTTGAGAAGTGGTCGATTCAAAGTAAATCAGGTTTGTTGCAGATTTAGTTTTAACACAACATGAGGTATAATTGAAGAGCAGCAGGGAATTTTCAGCTGCAAATAAACAACAAAGTGACTCCTGAAGGATTTCAAACCGACCAAACAAAAAAAAGGCTAAAATCCTGTTTGTGATTGTAATTCTTTTTTTTTTTAACATTAGATTTTTGTCTCCGTTTGTTTCTGGCATTGCGGTTTAACACTACAGTGTTTTTTTTTTAATGTTTTAATATAAAATAGATGTTAAATTTAACTGAGAGTTAAATTTAAATATATTTTAAATATTGTAATATTTAAAATTATATTTCTTCACAATATTGTACATTTCTTTTTTGTTTTACAGACATTATACTTTCTGTGGCTCTTTCACAATAGCCACAATGCACTTTGCATGTTAGAAACTTAGAAGCAGAAACAGTTTAAATTTGTCCTGAGTCTCTTAGTCTCTGACAGTAAATAAAAACTTTATCCAATCAGGAGCCAGAACTCCACAAAAAGGTGGCTCTGTGTAGGCTGTAGTTTATGTTGTTGGCAAGAAGCTAAAAACACAAGCTAACAACTCAATACTTTAACTTCATGCTAGCAGCACAAGCTAACAAGTGTTATTAGCTTGTGTTGGTTGAGTGAAGATAAGTTGTTGTATAGCTTTTATTTTTAGCACATATTTAAAATCCTGTGTTGTTAGCATGAAGCGTTACTTTGTATTGCTAGCATAAGATTAACAGTTTAGGTGTTTTTGTTGCCGATTTAAACGTTTTTCCGAATTACTTAAATACAAAAACAAATTATAGTTCAGCAAAATTATTATTTTAGCTGCCAAAAAGTCTTACTTAGCTTTGTTTTTACGCAACATGTGAAGCTCAACATAAAGATTCTTGTTCTCTGACCTGAATCTTATGGAGGAAAATAAGATGCTAAGTCATAATCATCAGTTAGCATCTCATGAATATGACTAAGTATCTCTCGTAATTATGACTTGGACGTGTGGCGGAAACAGGATTCCATAGAGTTAACACTTGTTCTCATCATTTAAGTTGACAAACTTGAAAAATGTGAACGTGCTGCTGTGAAGTTCAGTCCAGTTTTCAGCAGCAGACGTGGCGGATCCTCGTCCTCGGTCACTCTGCAAGGTTCGGACACTCATTCTAGGCTCGATTTCCCTTGGCTCGCCCGCTGTCAGCCGCGGTAATGAGATATTTAGCAGAACAGAAGAGGGAGCCCGGGTCTCCTGGGGGCTCGGGCACAGCAGCGACAACAGGGCCCCAAACTGACTCTCCTCTCCTTTTTTTTTTTTGTGTCGTCTACCTCTCCTTTATCTGTGTATAGAGGGAAAATGACGAGAGCAGAGACGCTCAAACCACTAAATACACAACAAAGCTGTAAAATCTGAATAAATCATTGTAATTTAACAAGCGAACACGTTAAAAGTTTCACATTAACAGTGGCTGACCTGCTGTCTTCATACAGTAGAATCCCCTGAGCTGTGACAGCATGTGCCGCACAAAGATGGAGGGAATCGTCCATCAAACTCTACCTTTTTTTACTCTCAATCCTCTGGAGGTAGATCATTGGTTTTGTTTGGTACAGATTTGCCTCGAGTCAGACTTTGATGGTACACGGTTCGTGAGCTGTGATAGATGACGCCGTACAGTTTCGGCCGCGCTTTAATCAGGAGCATTGTGGGTAATTTTTTAAAATCTGCTTTATAGTGTAGCTGTCTGTGACAGTGTGTGTGTGTGTAAGAGATGTCCCATATGACACAGAAATTCAGATTTTTCCTTTAATTGTCCAGATCTTTAAATCTTCCTCTTTTCCTCTTCTATTGTCCTCACTCTCACAGACACACACACCAAGTGTTGAGCTGATGAAATAGTTGGAGAACAGAGGAAATCTGTTTCTGGTGAAATTGTTCTGGACTCAGATAACTGAGCTCTTGTAAGGGAGAGAAGAAAAGTCCCACTGGATTTAAAAGTTTCCTGTGTGTGTGTGTGTGTGTGTTTTAAAGTCCATGTAAAGTAAATTTGACAGATTTTAGAGACATTACTGTTCAGTATGTAATATGTTTCGTCTCTCTCGTGTTGAGGATGTTTACATTCATCTTGGCTCAAGATGACAACTGTTGGGTTAATTTATTTATTGTATTTATTGTGTATTTATATGGCAGCAAAACAAGTAAAAATCCTCAACTGTTAAATAAATTTTCTCTTGTGACATTTTATTTATTTTATGAATGACTGTATCGTACAGTAGTTTGTCATCTTTAAAAAGTGGGTCAACATATAAAACATTTGCGAAACACTGGATGTGGGCTTTAGCTTATGCCGTTAGCATGAAGCTAAAGTGCTTTATTGTTAGCGGATGTTATTAGCATGACGTTTACGTCTTTTGTTGTTCGCCCTTGTTAGTGTGAAGCAAAGGTGCTGTGTAGTTAGCTAACATGAAGCATCTTGTGAAGTAAGCTTGTGTTGTTAGCATGAAGCTAAAGTGTTGTGTTAGCTTGTATTGTTAGCACAAAGCTACAGTTTGGCTGCTTGTTTTGATTTGCTGATTTATAGCAGCTTTGTCTCGTATCTTAATTGTTTTTAGCTTAACTTTATGGTCTGTTAGTTATGACCCGTCAAACCACAGAAAAGTGACATCATCAAAGTTTTACTCTGGATATTTCAGTTCAGAATATCACAGAAAATTTCTAAAACTCACTGTATATTTCCATCTTTATAGTGTTTCAGAGCAGAAAATGCTGCTCATTTTATTTTTGATGGTCATTATAGCCGATTTTATGTGCTTAGCAATTTTTTCTAATCATCTAAATTAGCCTGAATGTTTAATAACTCATTTTTATGGTGTGATTAACTCAGTAAACATTTTTAAACCTTGCAATTAAATCATTTAATGCAGTCATTATGAGCACAAATGTGAGCCCAGTTTATAACTGTCTCCTGTCTCCTGTCTTCTGTCTGACCTCTCCTGCAGGGATGTTCGTCTCCCATCGTGGTGAAGTTCGCCGACACACAGAAAGACAAGGAGCAGCGGCGTCTGCAGCAGCAACTGGCACAGCAGATGCAGCAGCTCAACAGCGCCACCACCTGGGGGAGCCTGACCGGCCTGGGCGGCCTAACCCCACAGTATCTGGCTGTAAGGAGCGCCGCCACGCCGCCCACCATCACCACCTCCTCCTCCTCCGCCCCTTACTACAGCCCAGTGGCCAACGCCGCCGCCGCAGTCAGTGCCCCGACCAAAACCACTCAACTCAAAAAAAAAAAAAAAAAAAAACCCCAAAGCTTAACGTCTTCACATCCTGCTTTTCTTTTGTTCTTTAATTCCTACTCCATTTCTAACCCTGTTCCCTCTTTCCTTCCATCTTCCTCTTGAGAGTGAATAAATTAGGTCTCTGAAGACAAATGATTTATCTAACCGTTTTTAATTAACCATATTTGAAATTCTAAAAGACTTCATGTAACATATATAAACACATAGCTTTTATCAGAAGGATCTGTGTATTTATTAATTCTGTATTAGATTATATCTTTTCCCTTAGAAAGCCAATAAAACCATTAATCTTGTTTATGATGCATAAATAATTATATTCACGGAATAGTTAAGTCTTCTTAAGTGGCTTCATAACATACTACATCATAATCAGTTGTGTTAAATTCAAGTGATTTCACTGCAACCTCAGTGAAAACAACACTGCAGTAGACCCGCAGCTCCAGTGCCCCTGCGAGCTAAAATCACTGATTTTCTCTGTGGATTTAGTGTGGGAGAGTGAGTGGTTTATAAACTTCAGTTTCGATTGGAAAAGTCTGTCTGACAGTGAGATAAAGACGTGGACAAATTCACAAGGTATCATAGACTTAAACTGACGTAGATTTTATGCACTGAGACTTTTGTCAAGTAGATAAAAACCTTGCGTCTCTGCTTGCAGACATGATTTCAGTGATAACTGGCCTCTGTCTTGTGAAGGCTGTAAGCGCTCACAGCACAGTCAGCACTGACTCTCACAACCACACTTCAAAAAACCTCAACCATCCCTTTTATACCAGATCTTCAGGACTCCTCTTAACAGTTTAAACTCTAACCTTTGAGCAAAAAAAAAAAAAAAACTCCCTCAAAAGCATCTCAAATCTGATTCAATTCTGATTTATTTTTAATCCCTGGCTCAGTTTTCCCCTAACATTTCAGACTAACGTTCCTCCTTTGCTGGGTATGAGTTTGTTTTTGTGTTAAAGGGAATAATGAGACGTTAAAAAGTGTTCTGTGAATTATGCTCCCACATTTTTCTGTCTGTCAGGGAAAAAAAAAGCTTTTTTTTCTGGACCAGAGAAAGAAATCACACACAATAGGAACAAGATGTTAATTTGCTGCTAATTCGAGTCTTTGAGGGATGAGTCTCTGACGGCGTCAGTATTCCACTTTTGTTTTGGAATCTAATTAGTCGCTCTCAGATTATAGCTTTCATGCTGAACTTGTCTGGAAGAATCACGACGGGAAACAAACAGCGTTTGGTTTTCGACGACAGATCAGACTTTATTAGCGGCTCATTTACTCATCAGGCGCTCAGGCAAAAACACCGTCTCTCATTTTCTCCCTTTTCTTCTTTTCTTGTCTTTCTCGCCATCAGCTGCTGCAGCAAGCGACCTCCTCCGGTAACCTGGGAGCCTTCAGCGGGATCCAGCAGATGGCCGGTGAGTCAGAAAGCCAGTCGGTTGAAAAACCCCCTCGCAGCACCAACCGTCCAGTGTGGCAGTCGACTCTTTGTTGGTCCTCTCGTCTTATATTTCTCCCTTTTACAGACTTTCTAAAAGACGACCAAAGAGCATAACAGATAAACTTGCGTGGTAGAGCAGAGAGACAGAGTACAGAGAGAGAGATCTTTGCCCTGAAGATTTATTAACTGTTGCCGAGATTTATCTTGATCTTTTAATGAGGCCAGACAGGAGCGCTGCCCCGGGCGTGTAACAGTAACAGCCAGGCTTTGTCAGGAATGGATGAATCGCAGGAAGGAGAGGAGAGAGAAGAAAAATGCTTAAAAGTGGGTTCTGGTTGTGGAAACGTTTGCTCTGCAGGCTGGCGCCATCTGCTGTTGACTAGCTGCGGAGGCTCTGTGCGCCGTCACCTGTGTCCTTTCATGAGTATCTGCAGCTTCAAGGTTTTGATCCATATTTTCTCTTCTCAATTAATCCGATTGTTTCTCTCTCAGACCACCAACACATCCACACTAACACGCCTGAAAACATGATCATGGTTGACAGGAAGTTGATTCTCTCTTAGTTTAAGGAAGAGAAACAACAAATTAGGAAAGATTCGGAGCTGTTTTCTTTTTGAGACAAATAACAATGACAGCGAGGTGGAAGTGATACTGAAAGAATGTGTTAATGGAGCTTTTCTTGTCAAAGTGTTTCATGATTTTCAAACGTGTCATCCAAATTAAAGTAACAAAATGTAAGATTTGCTCTCTGGCGCCCCCCACAGTTGGTAAACAGTATTGTTTTCATAAAGTATATGTCAAGGTAACATGCATTTGTTGACAAGTCAATGATATATCAGTGAACTGTGGGTACAGGAGCCTATCTTATACCATTTTATGTATAAGATTGATAACATTGTTTTATTTTTGAAGACATTAGCAATGGAAAACTAACCCCGGAAAAAAACGACAAAAAAGAAAGAAAGACAGTTTGCATTTTCAACCAGGCCTATGTAAAAGAAGACATATCCCGTAAAGTAGAATGTTGTAGGTCTCTTTGTGGCACGGACCCGAAACCAGAAGTTACATATGCTGTGTTTGGTACAGTTTGGAATGGTAAAGTCCTAGGTCAGGCCTGCATTTCAACCAAGAGCAGTACTTTTACTTGGCGGTCAGGGTGTGGTCCGTGCCACGTAGTGTGATGTCATACCGGTCTGATGACAATGAACAAAGACATTAAACCCGACACAACAGTCAACAGTGTGTTGACTGTCAAGCTTTGTATGAGAACAGACTGCTGAAAAGATGGAAAAGTCCACTCTGACCCTACTGTAGAGTTTTCCTCTGGTTCCCTAAGGGAAGGGTGCCAAAGAACGGAACGAACAGATGGGGCTTGTTATTTTGGTGCCATTCTTAATGGACAAACAAAAACATACTTCCATACTGTACCAAACCTATCCGTTCCACTCAGTGGGAACATGGCTGTAGTGTCAATACAGGTGACACTGACCCCATCAGACTGTGACTGAGGTGACATTCATTCATCCATGTCACATTAAAACATAAATTCATGAGCAAAAGGACATGAGCAAAAAGCAAAAAAAAACAAAAAAAAAAACAGTTTCTCATGCTCATGTGAAAGTTTCTTTGTCCACCAGAAACTGCTGGTGCGCACAAGATTGTATTCCAAACCCTTTGGAGCTCACAGACCTCGCAGTGCAGCCTGCTACGTTTCTGTGTGGACATGTCATTACAGAAGCTTCTTCAGTTGTATTTGGACCTTGGACAATCTCGGAGCAGGAGAACCTATACATAGTGAACACAAGAAACTGAAATTAAATTGTATGTCCCTTTAGGGGCTCCGTACATGTGAACAAAAATACGAATAAAGTAAAATAAAGCGTGTTCCAGTGAGCTGTTGATTGTCCATCTGCAGGAATGAGAGAGAGAGAGAGAATATTAGCTGCAGAACTGAGAGGCTTCACTTAAACCAATGAGTGATCAATTATACACAACCAACATCGCATACTCTCTCTCTCTCTCTCTATATATATATATATATATATATATATATATATATCTTTCTGTAACCCAGTTATTTTAATCTCCTGCTCTTTTTCTCTGTCTGACTGTCTTGAAAATGTGCGTTCGGTGAGACAGAAAGTCTTTGACAAATGTGAGGATCGTTGTGGAGCCGCTGAGAGAAAACAGGGTTAAAGAAAAAGAGAGAGAGAGAGAGAGAGAGTCATCTTTGTTGTGAAGTGTTTGTGGCAAAGAAAAGACAAGAAAAATGCTAAAAAACCGACAAAGGAAATGTAGGATGGAAATAAAAATAGATACAATAAAGAGAAAAGGGACTGATGAATGAGTAAGGAAAAGGGAACCTGAAAGGGAGGGAAAATTAAAAATTTGAGAAAAGGAAAAGGATGATAAGCTAAGACGAGGATGGATAAGCACTTAAGATATGGGAAACTGGAAAAGAGTCAGTAAAAGGGAAAGAAACTTAGTTCACGAGGAAAGGAAATTAAGGGAAACTGAAATGATTAAGAGGTAGAGGGGAAAAAAAGATTAAAAAGGTCGAGAACAAAGATGAGAAAAAAACGAACTGAAATTAAAGGGAGAAAATGATGAAAATAGAGGAGGGAAGATGACAAAATGTAAGGGAAGAAAGTAAAGAGTAAAGAAAGAAAAGAGGAGGAGAAATAGTGAAGGAAATAAAGGAAGGGAAGGAAATTAGATGAAAATGTATAGAAATACAAGCAAGAATAACAAAATAACAGAAAAAAGAAATGATGATTTAAAAGATATGAATAGAAAAAATAAAATCATGTGATCATGGGAAGGACAAAACAGGAAATACAATGAAGGAAGAAAGACCATGAAGGAAGAAAGAGTGAAGGAAAAGGGAAATTTTGACAACTGGGAGGTCAAAAAAAGACTAAATTCATCACTTTCTACGCTGAGGCATTTACTGTATATTTCTAACACAAGGACATGGCATTAGAACATCTGAGTGGGTCGATCCAAGCCTCAGCTGTCAAAAGTGTCCAGTCACCTGTTTTCCCAAAATCCGGAGAACAACAGAAAAAGAAAATGAAGTTAAAATTTCATGGTGGCATGAAAAGCAAAGAGAGAGAGAGAGAGAGAGAGAGAGAGCTGTTACATGGTGTCATGGACAAGTCTGGCTCCTCTACCTCTTCACAGTGACAGTGAAGGATTGTGGGAATGTGAAGAAAACGATAACGGAGACAGAAATCCACTTTGTCGCTTTTTTGTTTGTCGCGGAAAATCAAAGCAAATGGCTCCGAAAACGGGATTTGTTTTGGTTTCGGTGATTCTGTGAGAAGAGAAAGTCACAGTCAGGTGCTCACGCTTGATACCACACACGCACACACACACAGGAAGCTGATTGTTTTACTGTAATTTAAATTAGTGATGAACGCTGTCATGTGTCGCCAGGATCATCTTTGTTTTGGCGACATGTGCTGCAGATAAGACAGATCTTCTTCATGGCGTCTTGTTTATGTGTGTCTTTTTCTATACGTGTTTGTGTGTGCGTGTGTCTGTGCGTATGCGTGCGTGTGTACTCCCATGGTAACTGTATATACATCCAGACTGTATATACGACACATATACCTCACATTGACAGTGTCTTCCCTATTATGACTTTGTGCTCTACCAAGCTAATGAGTCAGAGGAAGCTTCTCTGTGGTAAGACGGACTTCTGCGGACACACACACACTGAAACACACAAACACACACTGGCAGTGAGATGAAGGGTGGAGCTGTACTCACAGCCTCTGCCGCATCATCATTCCGGCATTGACAAGGCATCATTAATTATTCTGAAGCACAGCTCCATATGCTAATGTCACATAACTCCTTAACAGTGGGGAGAGTTCATGCTGCACGAGTCCTTAAAAGCAGCACGATGTAAATTTAGGTTAAAGAGGGAAGCAAAAAAAGTTACAATTTTTTGCCTCCTGAATGTTAGTGGACCTTTAAACCTCACCTAGAAGACATACAGCAGGTAAAAACCAAATAGAAATCAATAAATTATCAATTAATTATTACCTTAATAAGCTGATTGCTACCACTCTGATCAACACACAAAACTAAAAATAAGCCGTTTGAATCTATGTTTACCAAAAGGCTAAGTAACTGGGTAAAACATGTAGTAAAATGTTTTTTTTTTTGTATGAAGAAATATAAATATAAAACTAAACTAATATCAAACAATTTTTCTACAGAGGTAGCACAGCAATTAAATGTGTACTATTGTAGATATGTAGGTTTTTATTCACTAATTACACTTTAAAACTAAGCTTTAAACAATATGGATAAAAAAAACAACAATTCTACATTGAAGTAAAGTGGTGGATCAAATTCTGCTCAGAGAAATGCACCACACATGAAAGCCGCAGCAGCTGCTGCGTTCACTGACTCAAGCTCATGTGGGACTTATTAGTGAAAGCAGCTTTACACACTGCACAGTGTTTAAACACACACACACAAACACACACACGCCCAGCAGCTAACAGCTGTTCAGAGCTCTCGTCCACTGATGACCCGGCGGCCTCGCCTCGGCCTCGCTCCCCAGGTTTGACCCCTCCCTCTCTGGCTCCTCTCTCCAGGTATGAGCGCTCTGCAGTTGCAGAACCTGGCCACTTTAGCAGCGGCGGCGGCGGCGGCCCAAAACTCAGCCAGCCCCTCCACCGCAAACCCCCTGTCCTCCAACGCCGCCTCCCTGGGAGCGTTGGCCAGCCCAGGTAACGCCGCAGCCTCTCAGGTTGGGGGTCCGACGCCGGGGTGGGGGGATGGGCAACACCTGCCTTCGTTCTCCGCTCTCCACCATTGCCATTACCAGTGTTGTCGCCCCACGATCCCAGCGCTCCACCGTCATCACTGAAACCATCCACCAATCATCATTGCCGAAACACCACCACTACCACCATCCTTGCTCCGTGTTGTTGAACCTCCCGCTCCGCTCATGGTGTGTGTGTGTTCACCTTCATTTCAAAAGAAAAGAAAAAACATGCTGTCCCACGATACCCACACTGTATATGTGTGTGTGTGTGTGTGTGTGTGCGCGTGTGCATGTATGTGCGTGCTGTGCTTCAGCGTTTTGCGTGTAAGAATTTGAGGAATGTCGTCGTTTCTATGTGGTTTTGTGTGTGTGAGTGTGTGTATTGTAAGAAGTGAAATGGTGTGTTCACACCGCGAGTAACGCGACGCGAAATATCACTTCATGTTGAGCTCATCACATGAAAACTTTGTGTTTTTTTTGTGTGAATGCACCATAATTGTGTGTGCACACCAAATGCTACGCAAATCTTTCAGTTTTCAGTTCAACCCATGGTTGCTTACCTGGGGCTAATGCTAGAGCTAACTGCATTCATACGTAGTAAAGTGCGAACAGCAGTTTGAATCATGTGATATTTTCAGAAGTTACCTGGTCGTCCAGTATCGGTAAGCTGAACTCACTCACTCGCTCAAGTTTACCACATACAACGACCCTCCTCGAATTCTGATCAGTTCTGATCAATTCATATCTCAATACTGATTGGATCTGGCAACCCTGCAGCCTATGAATTTTTTGACTATCTCAACAAATTTAATATGGCACATTACAAAACTCATGCCAACGTGTGTCTTGGCATTGACTTCAAGCTTAATGTAAGCTGAATTCACTTACTTGAGTTTCACACATACAATGACCATCCTTCTGATGAGGATTTTGTGACCTTGTTCCCTATGTATTTTTTTTGAGTATTTTAACAAATGTCATACGAAACTGTGTGTCTTTGCATTGACTTTGCTCATAAAGTCATCACAAAGTTAACATCTTACCAGGTCGTCCAGTCCGCGAGCCAAGCTCACTAACCCGACTTTCACACGTACAACGTTCCATCCTCAAATTCCGATCAGCGCATTGCAGGTTTCTCAATGAATATTGGCTTTCACAAGCTTTTTTTGATCAATTTTAAGTCAACAAGTTTCTTATGACACGTTACGGAATATGTGACTTTGCTCATTAGCATCAGGTGCAAAAATAGACTCTGGAGAACCATTAAAATATTTTTTAAATGTTGAAATGTTAAACCGTCATATATTGTATAAATATTTAGAAGAAATTTGTTTGTTTTTAAAAAAAAGTGATGTTCCACCATCACACCATCCTACAATACACACACCGTGCATGTGTGTGTTTCGTGCTTTGGTGTTTTCCGTATACAGATTGTTTTTCAGTGTTTGTGTGTGTTTGTGTGTTTTCGGGGTGTGTAGTCAGCGAGAACTGCCTGAACAACCAGGTTGATGTTGAACTAAACTGCGGTTAAATATCACCACCTTCTTCTTCTTCCTCCTCCTGTTCCTCCTCGTTGCTCTCGTCTTTTGCTGCCGTCCTCTCTTGACAAGCTTCCTGTTTCTGGTCCATCATTCTCCGCAGCCTCGCTCCACCGGCCATGGTTTTTTCCCAACAGAGCATGAATATGAAGACACACACACACACACGTTAACAAAATCACACCCACCTTTCTTCTCGTTAATGCTCTTGTCGCTTCCATCCCACTTCCTGTCTCCATCGAGCTCTTGTCTCACGGGCCGCGCTTATTTTTCTCTGTATGTTTCACCTTCTCTCTGTCCCTCTTTTTCCTTTATGGCTGTGAATATGAGTTCTACCTTGAACGGTTCACGTTAAGTGTGAATGAGTGGCGCTGAACTGCGTGTGTCAGTACAGCTGGAAATGTCACGCAGTTTGATAAATATAGACACTTCTGCATAGAGACAGGCTGGTGCTTTTGTTTTTCTGCTGCTCCCTCTTTTCTGTATCACACCATTTCTTATAGTGGAGAAGAAAAATGTGACTATGGTTCATTTTAATTTTTCATCTTAGACAACAGATATTGTACAACTATTAAACTAGATAAGATGATAAATTTGCTGGTATGACACAGCATTTTAAGCTGTTGATGTTAAGAGAATGATGCAGCTTTGGTAATTGTTGTTGCTGAAATAGACCTGATAATTGTCCCTGTATGTTCAAATAAGTTTTATTTTCCTAAAGAGGAAGTCAAATTTGTTCATATTTATGTCCTTCCCATGAGGAGACACCATGGCGTCTTGCAATGAGCAGCTACTTTAGCTGCTTTCTGATATAGCTCCCATAGCTGCTGTAGCTACTTTAGCTACTTTTGCTTTTATATCTGCTATAGCTCTGCATGCTAGTGAATCTGGTAGCTAGTGTAGCTGTTGGGTACAAAACATGCTGTAGCTTCTGAAGCTAATGTTGCTGGTAGCTACTATAACTTCACTGTTGCTGCTCGCTGCTGTAGCTACCGATACTGCTAGCTGCTCAGTTCAGTTCTTTTAAAAGAAAAAGTAGAAAAAGCAGATTTTTCTTAATTTTGATTATAAGTGATATTTTTTTATGTGTGTGCTGTAAAGTAACTTTCAAACATGAGACCGAAAACATAACCTCCTCGGTCACATCTCCATTTTTCTCGAATCCTAAGTAAACATAAATATAACCACTTTGAATACACATATTTTTGGTGTGAAAAAAACTGGCCTCATGTCTGTGTAACACCAACAGGAGAAAATACAGATTTTTATTTATATTAAAACAAATTCCGTCATGACTACACAAGAACCCTTACTGGGGTTTGTTCAGTATAACATGTTTGTTTCTTTGTCTCCTACTCTCCCTCCTCACCTCCGTCCTCATCCCTCCTTTCCTTTGCCTCCCTCTCCTCCTCCTCACCTCCAGTAGCAGGCACCACGGGCAGTTCTAACGCCGGCGCCATGAACTCTCTGACCTCTCTGGGCACCCTGCAGGGCCTGGCAGGCGCCACTGTGGGTCTGAACAACATTAATGCACTAGCAGGTAGCGTCAACAGTGAGTATTCACCCTGTCATCAGCCACTGCACCTTCACCTCCACCTTCACCCACGAATACACACACCCCATCACCACAACTCGTGAGTGGATGTAGAGAGATTGTGAATGATTCTGGTTTACGTGACAAATCTAATGTAACGTAAATCATTAAAGGGAAAGTGTGAAGTGGGTTTTTATGGGCTACCAATGGGAAAGTGAAGTTTGTGAACAACTCACTCTCCCACACCAAAGTCCATAGAGAAAATGAGTGATTTTAACTTGCAGGCACACAAGAGCTGCTGGTCTACTGCTGAACAATCCCTTTAAAATCTACCAAAACAGAAAAATAAAAATGTTTGTACATATTTTAGACATAGTGCTTGGGAAATTGGAATTTATTTATAAATTCCAAAAGCATTGAATTTAAAATTTTTGATTTTTGGCTTTTTAAAACATTGAAGTTCATATTTTAGGCGACTAAATGGAGTATTATTGTAAGTGTAAAACCTGAGGTCTGGTTCCTCCCATTATCTCTCTTGTCCTCACTCTCTCAGCCATGGCTACTCACTCGCTCACTCACTCATATCGCTGACCACTGATATTTCATCCATTCATCCATACATACATTCATCCATTTGCTTCCTGGTTGTGTGCGGGGGAATGGTTGATGTTGAAATGCTGGAAACATGTTATAGTTGATTATCAGTGTTTTTTTGTTGTTGTTTCAGTGTTTTCCAACATCTCTACCTGTAGTTTTTATTGTTTAGCAAATAGGCCAACAAGTTATAATTTTCCTGACAGATTGATCAATATATAAAATAATCAGCAAGACAGTATGTTGCAAGTTTTTGCAGATCCTTATTGTTTTACTGCCACAAAAAAAGTTTTAATAACAAACTTGCAAAAAAACTACTATAAAACACTTGATAAATAACCAAATACAGAAACTAATGTAGGATGTCATGCCAGGAATTTATGCCCTTCCAAAAAACATCCAAACACAGTAGTTTAATGTCAAAATAAAGACAATTTATGTTTAAACAAATCATGATTTCACTGCAATTACCTTCTTTGCCACTGGGGTGGATTTACAACAGAGTTTAAAGTATGTTAAAATAAGTACGAATCAAAGGCTAAACTAAATCTGCAGGTGTATACATTAAAAAAATGAAACTCATCAGATCGCTAACTAAAAGCTCAACTCTAATGAATGTTAAACATTCATGTCAGTTAAATCTGTTTCAAATCAGATGGAACAACTTTCTGAAAGAGCCTGTAAAAGTTTGATTGGACGCACGTCTCGTTGTGGTTGCCATAGCGACACAGCCCGTGTGGCGTGGACGTGTGGCGTCCTGCCTTTGACCTGTGCTGAGACGGGGCCGGGATCTTAATCAGCCGCTGTTATGACAGTGGAGCCAACTCTCCCACCACATTATTCTCCTCTGACCTTTAGCGCTGCTCGCACACCGTCGCTGTATCTGCCGTGTAAATCGTATACGTGTCCGCACGAGAACTCACACAGGTACGACGGAAACATGAGACACCTACACACACATACACACACAAAACAAGGGGATGTTTTGGCTCTCTGTATCCTCATCTCCTTCCCCAGAAACCTTTCACCACCTTCACCACCACTATCATCCCCTCATTTAAACACATCGAGGCCTTTAATTGAATTGCAAAGGTCACCAGTGCAATTATTCCTGAATAAATGAGTGACCTATAATGCAAAAGCTCAGTGGTGGTAATTTATTTCCATGTGACACAGACAGTGAAGCGACAGGACACCAACGCCAATGTCACACCGACCTCAGACAAGTTGCCCTCCCTCGTGATATTAAGATGTTACAAGCAACTAATGAGTGTTTTTCCACTGCGTTCCTTCACTTTTTAAAATCGCCCTCCCTCGTGTGTCCATGGTCCCGCCTGAAGTGAGATGTCACGGGCTGGAGAAGGTTCAGATTGTTCGTTCTCTCAGTGCTGTGTTAGTAAATCATGCACACACACACATTTGTTAGTTTTTCCTCTAAAGCCTGAAGTGGAGCATTTGGTCACATCACGTATCATTGAACTTAGCCGTGGATCTGTTGCTTCCACGTCTTGTGTGGCATAAAGCACGTCTAAATCGAATCGCGTCTGTGTCTTTACTTAATTCAAACAGTATTAGAGATCAATTCCCACTGACCAGTTACTGACCAGGACCAGATCCTCAACACCAGTCCATACTAATGATGACTCATCACATTCAACAAAGACTTAATATTTAAAAACATGTCAATTTCATGCCATCGTCCATGTTTGTCATGTTGTGTTATAGACATACGTGTGTGTGTGTGTGTGTGTGTGTGTGTGTGTGTGTGTGTGTGTGTGTGTGTGTGTGTGCATGTATCGCTGCTATGGCTCTGGCTGTCATCAGCCACACTCATACTGTACTTTACTGTATGTGTGTATGGTAAATATTTGGTGTATATACATGTGTGTATGTATGTATGTGTGTATATACGTATATATACGTATATACATATATACAGTTAATGTATGTGTATGTGTGTGGTTAAAAAAAGACAACCTTCAGTGGGGGCGCTAATGAGTAAGTGCACTCTTCTTTCTTTATTGTTGGGTTTTATGTAAAGTTGCTCAAATGCTCTCAGGTATGGCGGCTCTAAACGGAGGCCTGGGCAATGCCGGGCTGACCAACGGCACGGCGGGCACAATGGACGCGCTGACGCAGGCTTACTCAGGGATCCAGCAGTATGCCGCCGCAGCACTGCCCACCCTCTACAGCCAGTCGCTGCTGCAGCAGCAGGGAGCTGCCGGCAGCCAGAAAGAGGGTCGGTACCACTAAACCCACCAATACCCATCACAGTGTTTACGTCTGTGGTTCTGAAACAGTTCCATCTGTACTTCTTCCTTCACTCATCAATAATATACTAAATATTCTAAATATTCTAACAATTATCTCCAGAATCTTTTAACTTGGTCCATTACATGTCAGAAACTGTTGAAAAATGTTGATAAGTGCTCTCAAATGTCTAATTTTGTCCATAAACCAAAATATTCTGTTTTAATGATTTTATGATGTTAAATTTTCCTAAAAGCTTCAGACTACAATGATGAAAACAAACCAGATTATGAAACGGGAAGTAAAACCAAGAGAATCACCGAATGTTTGTTTATTTGTCTGTCTAAAAGATACCAATTTGCTGAATTTTTCCAAACTTTAAGCTAAGATTAATGTGCATATGCTTTAAATAACATACATAATTGATAAAATATTTGTTTACCAGTTCCACCAAATACAAGTTTGGCTGAAAATTAGTTAGATTTTACGTTGTGATTTGGGTCATGAAGGTTTTATTAAAAATGGAAACACAGCTATATCCCACAGCTTCATTTATGAATAGAGGAAATATTTAATGGCTTAGAGAGAAGTGGACCTGTCAGGCTGATTAGCATATGTGGGGGTCAACCTTTGACCCCAGCAGAGAGCAAATGAAAAGCAGGCAAAACGGGGAACTAGTCTTCTTTCTAAAATAGCAGAAACACAATAATTACATGAAAAGCCGGAGCTTTCATCTTTGTATATAATACTCAGTGCATTTGCTGAATGTTGTTTAAAAGCAATAACAAACTCAAGGTCAGGTAATATTGTGCTTAGTGTTGTGCTTCAGCTCCGTTCCTATGACGACAGTGTGGCAGTGTCAGTCGCCACAATGCACCAGTTTCTGTCGTTTTTTTTTTTTTTTAATTGATGTTGCTGAAATGAAAAATGACCTGAAAACCTACTCTGTGTCTCCCCCTGCTGCTGCCAATGCTGCTGCTGCTGCTGCTGCTGCTGCTGCTGCTGCTGCTGCTGCTGCTGCTGCTGCTGCTGCTGCTGCTGCCAGGTCCCGAAGGTGCCAACCTGTTCATCTACCACCTGCCCCAGGAGTTTGGAGACCAGGACATTCTGCAGATGTTCATGCCTTTTGGAAATGTGGTCTCTGCCAAAGTCTTCATCGACAAACAGACAAACCTTAGCAAGTGCTTCGGTATGACAAACTCCTCTGTCCCTCCTCTTCACAAAACCCTTCACAAAAGCCAGACTCGTGTGACATGGGAACGACTCGCAAACTCCTTTCATAAAACATAAACGTGGATTTTTTTTCTCCGTCTCTACAACCTTCCCATGTGACATGATCAGGTGATAAGGAACAGCAGAACAGTGATAATATAATTGCATTTCTTTGGTATACATAAATATTTTTTTAAACAAATATATATTTAAATATAAGGCGGGACAAAGGAAACCCTTAGGCGGCGCAACTTTGGCCCCTGAGCCCCACCTTGGACAGATATAATAATGTAAACCTCAAGGATCATGTGGAGGATCATTTCAATTAATACATTCATGTGAATATTCACTATTAATAGTTCAATAATTAATTTTAAAATGTTTATTTACCATATTTTAAAAAGTTTTTCAAAGCTGCTTCAACTCTAGAATCAATTTTCATAATTAATTATACTGTTATTTTCTCAGTTACCCTTTATGCCAGTTGGGGAATTACCATTGAATGAAAGATAACATTACATGCCTTTTATTTTTTAAGAATAACTACTTAAACGAAACGATAAATACAAGATGCGTATTTTATTTTTCTAAGAATAATAAAATGTAAAATCAAAACTTTTTTTTTTCCACACATAAGCTGAACATATCGTGTAGTGGCAGTCAGAATTGCCAGTTATAATATTTTTGTGTTTTATCACGATGCGCCGTATAAAACACCTGAACACAACCGAACTGATGCTAATGTAGCTACTTGAGTGTTAAGGTGCATTTACACGAAACGTAAATCATCATATTTTGCATGATGTGTTACGTGCACATGTAAAACTACTCGATTTGACTATTTTTGCTTTTTCATTGGTGAAAATTTTTCATTGGTACCTGGTACTTTTTTTAGTACCTGCTCTGATGAGGATTAAAAAGCAAGCTGAGCTGATTAAAAAAAAAATGAATATGGTTGGAGAGTGTCATCAGTGGTGTAGAGTCATGAGCATGACGTGTGACACAAGAATCAACCCAAACAATGCCGAACTGTAGATCAGTCGAAGACTAAACAATCCTGTGTCAGTGACAGTGTCAGACAGAGTCTGTGCTCTGGTAATGCAGGAAGTACTGAACTAATCTTTATAATAAACTGATTCTAATTTGCTTTGACCTTCACTAGTTTGTGTGTTTGGGACTTGTATTAAACGACGTCACAGCAGTTTCATGCAGCCGTGCTATGACGACCTCGCCCAATGTGTCTGATACCCAACCGAGTAGAGTCGAGCCGTGCTGGAACTGTAGAATGGAAAAGTGCCATAAGTCTGAAACTACTCACTTTTATGAATTTGACTGTTTTATCATTTTTTTTTGTCTGTAGGCTTCGTCAGCTACGACAATCCCGTGTCGGCGCAGGCAGCCATCCAGGCCATGAACGGCTTCCAGATCGGCATGAAGCGGCTGAAGGTGCAGCTGAAACGCTCCAAGAACGACAGCAAACCGTACTGATCTTAGCACTAGGGTCTATCTGCTCCCCATGTTAGCACTGCTAGGGTAAGTCCCCCCACAGAAAATGTGAAAATGAAAAAAAAATCAAACAAAAGCAAAACAACAGCAAACCGAGCCACGACCTCTTTACACAGGGACTGGGGCGGGTGGGGGGAGGACGGAAAGAAGGAAGGGAGTCAACCTACGACCACTCTGAGGGAGACACACACACGCCTTGTTTTATTTGATTTTATTATTATTATTTATTAATTGTTTGTTTTTTGACACACATGAACGCTTCCATTCTCGTCATTACTTTGTGCATTTTTTTTCCAGGAAGTATCTTGGGTAGCTTTTTTTTAAAAGTCTCTTAAAGTTTATTTAATATCATTATTTATATAAATATATATATTTTCTAGATCTAGTTACAACCAGAAATGAGGTACAAACAAAAGGAGCCATGATCATTTTGTTTTCCGTTTTTTCTCCCTCTCTTTTTTTTTTGATAATTGTTTTTGTTTGATGCGCACGATGATATGCACATTCGCCCTTTGACCTCCGCGGTGTTGGTTGCAGGGACTGCCGCTGCTTCTCCAAAAAAAGAAAAGAAAAAAAAAAAACCTCTACACCTGCTGTCAACCCGGGAGCAAAGGCTGCAAAAATGTTAGTGGCCTCTTCTTTACAGCAGGAACACAGTCAGTTCCACACCTTCACCACTAGAGCACGAAGGATAAACACACACACTCCAGCTGCATCTTTTTTATTTGTGTGAAAAATAAAAGAAAACAAGACCATTTTTTATTTTATTTCTCCGAATATTAAGAAAATTATATAAATTAGTTCCTACTCTTCTGGGTCAGATCACATTGGTCGTTGTTGTGAGTTGATTATTGTTATTACAGCATGAAGATTTTCAAAATAACATCCAGAATTTGATGAAGGCTATAATACTACTACTATTAATGAGAATAATAATAAAAGAGTTTATGGGTTTTTGGGGTTTAACTGAAAATACTTGATGTTTGATGAAAGATTAAACAAAAACTCAAAGTACAGAAAGCCACAGGCCTGTAAATTTTATTTGTAAAAAAAGCAGTTCTATTTTTATACAACATTTTTACTGCCTCAGATGATGATTTAGGAAAAAAAAAAAAAGGATTTTATTTATCGCCTCTCGTTACGTTATTGGACAAACGATTAAAAAAAAAAAAATAGTGCAGCATCGCTGAAGTCGACCCTCGTGGAAAAGTCTGGGTGTTTTTCATGTTGTCCCCCCCCACCCCACCCCCCCACCCCAGAAATCGCACACACAAAGCTTCCCCCCATTTTTATCCACAACATTCAAACACTCTGTCACGCTGTCCGTCATCCATCCATCCTTCTCGCTCTCTTTTTTCAACTTCTTCTCCACTTGTCCAATTTCTACCTTTTTTCCGTTTAATCTTGTGCTTACATTTTTGTTTGTCCGTAGCCCCGCCTCCTCCACCTGTGACCATACCAACCCCACTCTTTTTAGGCGTTTTTTTTTTTTCTTTCTTTTTTGTTACGTATAAATAAATAAATAAAATTTTCTCCCAAATGAAAACATCCATCTGGGATCTGATGGATTAAAGCTTTGGGTGTTCTCTGTGTTCTTTGTTCTTGTTATGTGTATATGAATGAATGAATGAATGAATGAATGAATGAATGAATGAATATGTTGTTGTTATTGTTTCCTGTTAGTATAGAACTATGACATTAATATACTTTTATATTTTTAAAAAACTACATTTAAAGCAAAATAATTGCCATTTAAATCAGTGTTGTTTGTTTGTTGTTTGTTGTTGTTGTTGTTGTTTTGATAAAAAAAACAATGCTGTAGTGTTACGTTGCTCTGGCTCTCTGTGTGTAACTCTCTCTCTCCCCTGTGTTTTTCTTTCCCTCTTTTAGAAAAACCCATCTCCATGCCTGTTAGCTCATCGTTTGCCTAGCATGTCTCCGTGGCGTCCAAACAAACAAACAAACAAAAAAAACAAACTTTACTCAAAGACACAAAAACAAACACCCCCCCACCACCACCACCACAAAAACAAACAAGTGTCGTCTCTGTCGTCCTCGTGGTTTTTTTCCGAGATCACCTGATCATAACCTGGTTCTCCGCCTCTTCCTCCTCCTTCGTCGCCGCCCACTCACCTTTTCAACTTTTAGCTTTTTTTTTTTGGATTTTTTTTTTTTTCTTCTTTTTTGTGTGTTTTGTTTTGTTTTTTTTTTGCATGTGACCTCATTTGGAATCTGTTTTGTGGGAGGGGTTTTCAGGGAGGGGGCGGGGCCCGGTCGGAGAGAAAAAGAATCAATGTGAAAAAAGATATAAAGCTGCATTCATATGGAGAAAAAAACAAAAAAAGAAAGACTGAGATTTTTACGGAGAGATATTTGTTCTTTTTTTGGAGAAAGAAAAAAAACTAATAACAACCTGTGGCAAAGTGAGTTACACTCAGTATGTTTTCTTGATTTTGTTTTTGTTTGTTTCTTCTTCTTTATTTTCCTTTTTTCGTCTTCATTTAAAGTAAACTTGAAAGTTCGCTACAGGAATTGGCGCGTGGCCTCGCTTCTGGTGCCGATGAGAACAAACAAACACAAGCAGAACAGAGCGCGGGCCAGAAGCGGTCCGCTCCAGTTTCTCTGAGAAATAAGACTACTTCCACACAGTTTTTTAAATAAAAACTGTCTGATCAATATTAGACTCTCTCTCTCTCAGAGCTCTCTAATGGTTTTTACATTTTTCAGGCAGTGTAAAGTTTTTTGATAAGGCCATTTTAAGTGGCTCTGTTTCTCATTCAAAGTCTATATATAGAACCACTTTTTTCTAGAGTAGTTTCAAGGTAAAAACAACAAAAAAAAAAAACAAACAAAGAGACATTTGCCCTGTTTGGGGGGGAGAAATGCTACCTACTTGTGTCACCTTTTGCTGAACTGACTCACAGATTGACAATCCGTGGTTTAAATGCACATGATGAAATGACCTATATTTTCTACTGTTTAAATGTATAGAGGAAAACAAAGACAAAAAAAAAAAAAAAAAAAGAACTACGATACCTGTAACCTGCGTTAACGTCGGTGCTTCTCGTGAGTTTAGTTGTGGTTTCATCACAAGTCTAACAGTCTTAAATGTCTCATGTTTTCTCCAGAGAAGACGAACAAATCAGTTTACTTGAACAATAGACAAAGCCTTTCATATTATACTATAATAATTTCTCTCTTTTTATGTTTTATTCTTTTTTTTTTTTTTTTAAAGGAGTCCCTATTTGCAAAATTTTTTGTTGGTTAATTATTAGCTATATGAAATTCCTAAAAATATATATAAATATAAATATATATCTATATATATATATATATATGAAATGTCAGCTTGTGAAGCATCAATGTCATTATGGTTTTTATTTTCTCTCGTGGGAAACAATATTTAGATGTGTTTTGTTGTTTCGGCAAAAATGTCTTACAAGTAAAAAAAAAAAAAAAGATCCGTGGAGTTTAGTGCCAAATTCTGAAGGTACTTCCTGCCTCGCGCGTCAGTGTATTTCTTGTGAAAATTATTTGATAACATGGGTATTTTATTATTAAGTGTTTTGTATGGATCCCTCATATTTAAAGAAAAAAAAATATATAGATTTAAAAAACAAAAAAAGAGTTTGTTAACTTGCTATTCTGTGGTCTTGTTGCCTGAAAATGTCATGTTTGCCTTTCTTTTTTTCTTTGTAAAGATGTAAAAAAAAAAAAAAAAAAAAGTGCCCATGTGTCATATATATATAAATAAATATCTATATACACGCACACATGGACGCACACAGACACACACCTCACTTTGTTGTTGCGTGAGAGCCCCTGAGTGCGAAACGCCTCGACAGCGACCGCTACGGCCCGCCTCTCCGCGCACGCGCAAACACACGCACATACACACACACACTTATGAGAATTGCGCACTGATATTTTTAGCCATTGTACAGCCGTTCTATTCATCAAAGCCTTACCACAGATCTTTGCACTGCTGTTCTCTCTATATTAGTATCTCACACACACTCAGTCACATCAGGCTTCAGTGTTTATCGTGGTTATTGTTTTTTTCTTGCTCTCTTTTCCCTGAGAGTCGTACATGAAGCCTTATTCTCTCCAGATCCTCTTATTTCTTTCCTTACTTTTTTTTCGGGGGGGGGGGAGGAACTCGGGGGGTTGGGATCATTATCAACGTCTGTGTTCTCCTCTCAGACGAGTCATGATGTAAGCACAGAGCAAGACGCGTTTGCTCATTCACAAACAGGCCTCGGATCTTTTGAGGAAAAAATCAAAAAAAAAAAAAAAAGAAA